>JASDQU010107438.1:51542-86960 GCA_032191745.1 Picea mariana | reverse complement strand
TTCTCATGTAGTAACATCTTAATCTTCAACTTCAAAAAGTGTAGAAACTTTCCTCTAGGTCCCTTGAATATATACCTCTCTGCTTGACTATATGATTCTATTATGTCAATAGAAAATTCAGTAATGTACCGTCCATTAGTGTTGTCAAACCAGAGATCCACTACTCTTGACACAACGTTATCAACTTTCTTGACTTTCTTAATCAGCGTCAATGTCCAAACCACAAGTGGTCTAGATTTGATTTCAAACTGAGTGTCTACTAGTCTAGCTAACCACTCGTACAACTACTGATGAACTCTTGCAAAGAAAATCTCGTGCACATTAGTAAACATGTAACTTCCCAACCAGTCTTTTGTACTAATGCCAGGGTTCTTGTTTTGAGCTACGAAGAAGTCCCTTTCTTGTTCTTCTATCCAATCCTCAATCTCTGTCTTCGATGGAAACCACCTTGACATTCCCTCAAGAAGATCTAGGTCCTGGGAATGGAACCATTTGTTGGCACAGGGGAAAACTGAGGGTTCAACTCTAACAGCGTACCAAGAAGCCCTAAATATTCGACCTTCTGGCAACACCTTCAAAGTAGATGAAGTCTCACCCAAAGTAGAAATAGGGGGTGTTGATGATTAAAATTGCAACGAGTTTTTATCGCCCACAAAGTATTGTTAAAGCCTATTCTTATAAGCTAACAATATAAATAATACTAGTAGGTGGGACCCCCTTGTAGATTGGGAGATAATATATAGCTCTTATTTGATGTTTATGCCACTGTTCAACATTGCTTAAATGGTTGATGAGATCTTGTTTTTATTGGCGATGTATTGGGATTATTATGTGTTGGTTCTAATTGCGACAACTGAATGGTGGATAAGGCATGTTATGTGTTGTTTCTCCTACTCTAGGCTCTAATTTCATGTTACGATGGCTTATGATATATGTTGTTACCTTTGTTATTTAGCCTTGGATTTATTACTTGTGACACCTGCAAGAGATACATGTTAGTAACAACAAATAAAGGTCAATTGAAAGGAGATAAAGCAATATAAACAAAAATGAAAAAGGAAGGAACCATTCTATACTAAAATGCTACACTATATGCATTAAAAGGATCATTGTCAACCCTAGCAATAAGCTAATAGTTATGTGATTTGTTGAGTTATATGGAACATGGTTGATTTATGTTATGGCGTAAGTGGAAATGGATAAATGTGATATGGGTCGAGCTATTGGTAATTAGTGGGTGATGGTTTTGATACATGGTTGTATTTTGCTACCTGTTATGTGTATTGATGAATATCATGTTTCATAGCAGAAACAGGCACAGGGTCTGTGACAGTATAACTTCATTGCAATTTAATTATTAAATGAATTAAAAGATAGAATTGAGCATGACCTTTGAGTTTGTAGTTGATGATTTAAATAATTCGTGGACAGTGGTTGATTTTGATGTTGAACATAGTGGAAATATTTTACTGTTTATTCATTTGGGAAGTGTTTAAAATATTAAATGGATAAGTGAGATGAATAGATCTCCCCTATAGGTTGTTGTGGAATGCATACTTTCTTGTTTTGATAACATTTTGTTAAATATTTGATTACAAATAGGGAGCAAGTTAATGCACAGGATTTCTTGAACTGTACACAGAAATTGTTTTTTGGGTCATAGTGGTCATTTGAATGGTGTTATTTCCTTTTACAGAATGGTTTTATCAATTAATTAATTAATTTTATGAACAATATCCACTCTCTTTCCCTATCATTATTTATCTTTTCGCTAATTACAACCCCATCGCCTTCCCACATTCATTTTTCACTCGTTCTAAAATTTAATTACAACCAAGAAGAATTTTGTATTAAAGCAGTTTGAAGTCGCATTTTCATGGTTGGATCACAGTGATATTTTCTTTGGTTTGCATTACATTTGATTGTTGTTGTCTTTGAGCAATAACCATGTTTCTTTTCCCCCTCATTTTATCATTTTTCGCTCAATGGAAGCCCCTCGTATATCCCAAAACCTTTTGTTCACCCCCTGCTCATCGAAAATGGTTAAACAATTTGTATGTATTGGATTTCATGAGTCTGATATGTTGCTGAGCCAAAATCTATTTCATATTTTTAAAGAGTTTTCATGTATGGTTGTTAAAAGGACTATTTTCTAATCAATCATGCATGCAGGAATGAGTTTTTTCAGTCGCGGTAGCCATGGCAGAGGCAATCGAGGGAGAGGTAATTGGAACAGAGGCCCAAGAAGGCCAATATTCTCCATACACTTTGACATTGATTGTAATGTTCCCAAGCCAAGAGGCCAAGAACATTGTGTTTTTGCATGAATTTAAAAATTTTTACTGGTTGTGGCATTTCGTCAAACACTTTCCTTAGTATGATCCTTTAGGTTGTGCTAGGGTTATACTGATTATTTTAATGTGTGTTTGCAGCAATAATAAATCATAAATATAGCAATGGACACACCTCAACTAGATGCATGATGAACAACACAAGTGGTAACTCAAAATGCCTCAGATCTGATATTATTCATAAAGAAGAAGACCATGATACAATGGATCTGTAGATCTGGTACAATATAGCTAAGATCTAATAGAAAATGGAGATAACTCCCAAACAAGATGAAGAAGAGAAGCTACAAGCCTCCAAAGGCCCTTATGACTACAATAGATGAGCAACATGCTGAGGTCCATGCCTCCTGAAGTGCCAAACCCAAAGACTGGCTAAGTCACGACCTGCTGGAAGACTGGACACCCTCAATAATTCGGCCCTACTGCCAAAGACCTCCAGATACTCCGAAGAAGATGTCAAAATGTAGATCGAGTCAGTACAAAACCATGGATGAAGTCTCGAGATGAATGGTGAAGTTCTAACCCACTCAATGCACAAACCCCCAATCTAGTTTGCGCCCTCCTGGATGAATGGAGATTAATAATTCAGCCTCTCTCCTAGAGGCCTCCAACAAAACCACTAAAATGATAGATCGGGGCATGATTACCTCACTGGTGAAGTCCAAAGCGAAATAGTGAAGATCTAAACTATCAAATGGGTGAAACCCCTTTCAGAAGTGCGCCCCTCTCCTCCAATTCACCCAATGCTCTAATAAATTAGATGGCACATAAACTCCTATGGAATGAACTAGAACGGATGGCTAAGACCCTACAATGAAAACCCAGGTGATAGAATCTCTAGAATCCCTTCCAATCTCTTGGGTCAAACTTCCCTTAATGGATGGTGTGCCCCCCTTGCTGGAAACCCTCAATGGTGCACCCTCTCCCTTCCTGTACCTGTGGCTGGTGTAGAACTCTCCTGCAACTGAGTAGATATGAAGTAGAATGGTGTGGGTGGAGTATTGCATCCCTGAGACCAAGCTTGGAACAAGATAGGTGGAATATTTCACCACTAAATTGTCCTCTAGGGTTTGTTAAGTCAAAACCCTCAAAACCCCCAAGGCATGGGTTCACGAGCTAGAAGCCGGATATCAAAAATGATAATCAACATGAATGAGAGAATAGAGGCCCTTGCCTCTCCTTTATAATTCCTACTCACCTTGTCCCTCCAAAGTGACTTTTTCTTTATTAATTATTAATTAATTAATTAAATCACTTTAATTAATTAATTAACCTTTTTACCTTTGAAAAACACCTTATCTCTCCTTGTGGCTTCCCTAGCCACTGAAAGTCACTTCTCATCATCCTATCCTGTAGTTTTGTTCCTCTCAATTCCAATGAGCTATCACACTAAGAGGTTCATCCAAGTATTATGCCCAATATGACCTCCTTAGTGGATTTAATTAACCTATAGTTGAAAATAACTCAAAATCATGGAAATCGTCGGAATGCAATGGAACCAAAGCCCAGTTGTGCGGAATGGATCATAATGATGAAATGAGATGAGCGATGCAAGTGGGACCCCAACATATCCCTCAATAGTCACTTTTCTCTCTATAACCTCCATCTGGCTACTCTGGTCATCATAACACTCTGTAATGTAAGGATGTCCCAAAGTGGGAACTTTACATTGAATCATAAGAGTTAGGCCAGTTGTTTCAGGCTGGATTTTTCAATTGGATTGGGCAAGGAGTGGTCCAACCTAGGTCTGAAAGGCCTCCTTTCCAAGCTCCACAAGCCCCTGGTATTCTCGTTCCCCCTCATGTCTCATTGGAACCCGAGGTTCCTGAAAATGACGGATGGCAAGAGATTGTCCACCCGGAAGTCTCCCAACATTGTGGTTGGCCCAATTTGTCCTTACCTACTCCCCTGCTTGTTAACCAGATTTCCTAAGATGCACCTGTCCACTCACCAGTTCAGTCCTCCCATGCTAGAAAAAGGTTGAAAATCGAGGCCCACCATGCCCTTGACAAAGGAAAATCCACTACTGCCCCTTCCTCACCCTCCAATGGCTCTGATAAATCTGTGTCTTCCTGGATGCATTTGAGGGATGATTGTTCTCACGTGAGCAGTGATATTAGGCCTAAAGGCTCAGCACAGCCAAAGGCAAATTCAGGAAAATCGAAGGGTGACAGTAGCAATCAAGGAAAGATTGCATCTCAGAGTGGGAAATATGGTTTTTGAGTTCTTATGTTATTTATTGTTGATGGCAGTTGACTTCAGAAATTTTGGACAACATGTTTTCTTTGAATATATGAGTAATATATTTTGTTGAAAATAATTTCAAATATTTTGAGATAAATTGTCAAATGTTAATATGATGATGGGAGTCAGAAGGAGGGGTGTTGGCTTAATATACTAGTATGTTATGATTGTTAATATTTAAAGGGAGTCACAAGGGGTCCCACCTACTAGTTATTATTTATTTATAACCCTTATTATGATTATTACTTTTCCCCCTAACTAAAAATTTGGTTGAGTCTTTTAATTAACTTAACTAATGAGGTGGTTCAACTACTTCAACCAATTCTAATTTGCTTAAAGGCAAAAGAAAAGGGAGGAACAATGGAGGATAGAAGGAGAAGCATACTAAGGTTTGCTATTGAGTTTATGTTGAGATGGTTTAGTTTTCATTCATTCCTTAATTTATAATAGCCTAATTATTTTTTATCATAGCAAGGTCTTATTGTAGATAGCAAGATTCAAGGTTGAATTACATCATTCAGACACTTGTTTTTTAGAGGTGTTGATCTATCTTTGATACTCTGTGTAGACTTGTCTGTTTGTGAATTAGTTTTCATGACTGACAAAGGCTATTGTGCAAAATCAAGTGGGAAGCAATCTATGGCAAGCTGATCCATCTTTTAGAGTTCAGTTTTTGATTTTATGTTAGAGGTCCTTTTGTATGTTCCATTGGGGATGTCTAAATTTGACTTTGGTCCGAAATTTGTGCATGAAATTTTGTAAAAGGAATGACTCTTTGGTGAATTGGAATGAAATAAAGGATTGTTTTATGTCTCATCTATATTGATTATCATCTTGGTGACTTTACTTATGTCTTTACATTTATTTCAGCAACTGTTTTATTCAAAAAATCATATTGTAATGAATTTTCCAGCAAGCTTTTAATTGTAAAAAGACTAGCCTAAGCACTTGTAATCAATACTTGTGAGTTAGGATTTTATTTTTGATGGATATAAACATAGGGTGGCATTCCCATCTATTTTTCTTTAGCCAAGCAGAATCTGAAAATGCTTGAGTAAGATCATTTCATATCTTTTCCTCAACATTTATTTGGCGACCATACTGGGGAGATCTTTGATATCTCTCTGGTTAA
This sequence comes from Picea mariana, assembly GCA_032191745.1. NCBI lineage: Eukaryota > Viridiplantae > Streptophyta > Pinopsida > Pinales > Pinaceae > Picea > Picea mariana. Next base: position 81,233 of record JASDQU010107438.1, on the reverse strand, counting down.
TTTTTATACTTGATTTCATCGATACATCTATTTTTCTGATATTGATTCTTTGACTATTTTATTTCTTAATGTCTGTTCCTGTTGCAAGGTAGCCCAATATTGAGCCTGATCTCCAAGACCAAACCAACATTTCTTTGAACCTGTTTAACACCATTTTGGAAATTGCCAATACCCGTGCTGAGCTTAACCATTCTTGGGCAGCAATTGAATGAGATATTAGTGCTCAAGAATGATCGGAAGCTAGACGTACACAGCCTATAAATCAGCAGTAACCTTCTTGTTTCTTTAGTTTTGGCCTTTCTTTCATGTCCTTAGACTCTCTTGCTTCTAGAAGAAGAAGAGGCTAATCACCGAAAATCAATCCTATTGTTAAAATAGGAAGAAGGAACATTGTGTTATCTTACCAACAAAGTTCTCTAACAAAAACTTTGTCTGATTCATCCAGTTTGTATTTCTTTCCCTCATCTATCATCCACAAGATGGCATCTAGTGGTGGCTCTGGTGGCACTGGAAGTGCTTCATCTTCTCAGTCTTCATCTTCATGAGTGATTGGTATCTTGTATAGCCACCATATCCATGTCCAATCTACCACAAACCCCACCAAATTCATTAAAATGTATGGGATTTTTCAGTTTGAAGAAGATGCCACAACCACACCATGGCATGTGTACTCTTCTCTTAACCTAGCACCTGCTAGTCATCCAATTCCTAAATTTAAAGAGCATCTTCCTAAATTCTCATGGAATAACACTGTCACTACAAACGAACACCTAGTGGAATTTTCTAATGATTGTCATAACATAGGAGCCAATGACAATGATACTTGCATGCACTTATTCGTCAATTCCTTGGAAGGAAAGGTTGCGGCCGATATATTTGACCTTCCTCCTAAGATTTTGTCTATTTGGGAGGAGTTAATCTATTAGTTTGATCCACTTATGGGAAATCTAAAATCCAAGCCGAGAATTTAAGGGAATACAATAACGCCACCTATAAGGATCGTGAGACCATCAAGTTTTTCAACTTGCGTTTCACCAAGTTATACAATCAAATCCCTTAACTCATCTTCCCTTAGAACCAATCCACTTTCATGCATTACTACAATGCATTTCCTTCCCTCTACCATCATAGGCTTGAGGAAAAATCCATTGATAATCTCGGTTCCGCTATGCATGCTTGTTCAGAGTATGAAGAACATCTTGAAAGAACTGGTCTTCCCCAGGGAGAATCGGTTAGACAGATAGACATGTCCACCCTTTTATAGCTAGTACAAGACATGAAAAATCATATTTAGCATATGAGTAGAAAGGAACTGTCTCCCCTCTCACCTTCGGAGCTTCATCCTCTTTTGCACCCCCCTTTAGAAATCTAGTTGAAAATAATTTTCAGCCTAAAGCTATCTTGCCTCGAAGTTGGTGTAACTTATGCGAGGAACACCACGAAGAAACCACATGTGAAGTAAAGAAGAGTGCCAAAGATAAGATCTTTGGTAAGAGACCAGAAGCTGCTATTGTTGTCCTAGATTTTGCAGAGCCAGAAGATGTCATGGTCATCAATACTAGGAATAGAGCCTATGCTCCCAAGGGAAAATTAGATCCTCGCTACAATTCTTCTACCCCAAGCTCATTCTCACCCACTGCTACTGTTCAGGTTCCTAAGGTTCCTGAGATTCAAGGAACAACTTCTCCTCTCCCCTCTTCCAAATACAATATCTTGAACCAGTTGGCCAACATCAAAGAATATGCAACCCTTTTGGACATGGTTGACGTCCTTGAACAACAGATGCATCTGAAACAATTCATGGAAGGAAAAGCTTCCATTGTAGCCAATCTTTCTGAAGAGGTAAACGAAGAGGACTCATCTATAAATAAAGTAGGTGTACATAACTTTAGATATCCTATAAAAAATCCCCATTTTTATATTTTTGTAAAGATTATGGATAATATTGCCTATTTTTTCCTCATTGATGGTGGTTTGGGCCCAAGTGTGATGTCGAAGATTATTATGGAAGAGATAGGCTTGTCTTGTACAAATGAAAATGCCAGAAGAATGCTCTCCTATAATAGTCTACAACAAACAACCATAGGCGATATTAAGGATGTGACCTTAGTTTTATGCGCTCATCCTGAAATAAGGATAACCCTCAGCATTCAAGTAATTGATATGCCTGTGAGAAATTACTCAATTATCTTGGGAAGAGATTGGAAAGCCTTAATAGGTGGATACCTCTCACTTGAAGGGATGCATTTATCTGTGCCTTGGAATGGTAATAACATTATAGTCCTTAGAGAGTTTCACCCTACATAGAGAGTGTTCCACAATCTAGTGTAAACTATATCGAAGAGGACCTAGGAGTGTATTCTATCTTTGCTGAGGAGGATAATATTCCTTTGAAACTAATCGATTTTGATGATGATATGTGGCACATGCACTTTGATGGTTCACACTCTAATAAAGGTAATGGGGCTATCATTATCTTGGTTTCCCCTGTAGGGAAAATCCATAATTTGTCTTACAGGTTGGAGTTTGCTTGCACAAACAATGCCACTGAATTCGAAGCTTTATTATTAGGCATTGAAATCGCCCTTAATCTTGGTTGTGGTGACCTTTCAGTTTTTGGAGATTGTGAGCTTGTTGTGAACCTGATACGTAATATATGATCTCCTAGCAACAAGCTGATGGAACGATACACCCAAACTATTTGGGTGCTTATCTTGAACATTTTATATTTAAACATCACTCATGTTAAGAGGGAGTTGAATTCAATGGTTGATCGGTTAGCTGTCTTTCCAGCTTATCCTAATCAACAACCTTTGCCTCACAGGACTGATTGTTCTTTTCAATCTCTATATCGTTTACATATCCTGGATGATGTGGGATCTTGGCAGGTCTTCCCTAATGATGAGATCATTTGTGCTTTCATTCAAGATGAACCTCTTAAGCCCAAGGAAATGACGTCCATAGAAAATAATAAAATTTCTAAGGGCTTGACTCCTCTTGAGAGTTCGTTTTCATCAAGTGATGTAGGCAATAAAGAGAAACAAGGAGAAGAGGGGTCAAGAAGGAAGGTGGGTGAAACCATCTCCTCATATATTGGGGCACTCGAATATTCAAAGAATGCTAAAACAAGTGTCCAATGTTCTGATAAGGAAGAAATGAGGTTTGCCAAGCTACTTGGTGGATTTCAAGTTTTTTTTGCTTGGTCTCATGAGGATCTTCATGGTTTTGATCTTGTTCTTTCACAACATGCTATTCACATCAAGGAAGGCTTGAAACCAGATAGGCAAGTACATAGACCTATAAACTCTGAATTTAAAGAAACTTTTCAAAGAGAGTTGGAAGATTTCTTAAGGGTTGGAATTATTTTTTCAGTCTACCCCGAATGGGTCTCCAATTGGGTACCTGTTTCAAGGACTGTTGATCGTATTAGAACCTGCTTTAGTTTTCACACTTTTAATCAAGATATTATGAGAAATACTTTTCCTCCCCTCAAAATGGAAATAATTTTGCAACAGTTTGTAAGGTCATAGATGAGGCCCTTGATGAAATTCCGGGTTACAATAAAATCAAGGTAAAAGGGGCAAATGTTCATAAAACCATTCCTATCTCAATTCGGGGTACCATGACTTATAAATGCTTGTTTTCTGGCTTACCTAATATAAGTAACGCTTTTAAAAGACCTATACACACAACTCTTGATGAATTGATCATCATCCACATCTACCTTGATGATCTAATCATATACATTAAAAGGCTGATAATTACCTCAGAGTTCCAAGTGTTATTTCTGGGTCCTTTCAAAATTTCTTTTGTCCAGGACACTAACTCTTACATTCTAAAGGATTTACAGGAACAATTATTTTCTTATAGCACTAACGGTTCTTGCTTGAAACATTGTGAAGGACCAACGTGAAAAGTTCTAATGCTGTTTGGATTTTTTGTATACTAGTAACCTAGATTTGTTTTCTTTTTTGTGCTATTTTCTTTCCTGCCTTACAGTAGTTTGACTTCTACTATATTTTTTAAGTTTTCATATTGCTCTTACGTTTCTATCATTTTATTGTTGTTGTTTTAATTTTTGCAATTTTACTTCAGTCGTGATTTTGTCTCCTACCATCTTCTAGTTAATTTGGTCAAAATAGGATGATTGGATCAGCTCTGCCACAGTGACACTCCTACAAAGCATTGTTAGTCAATAAAAATCAAGATTACACAGTTGTTTCGATGTTTCCCATGAAGCATACTTGAATTTTTTATCTGCTTTCATTGTTGTCTTATAAAGAATTGGTGGTCTCCCGCTTCTTCTTGCCATTTCTTCATCCATTTGAGATTTTAAAGAGAAAATCCATAATTTTTATCCTTGAAGTAAAGAGCAGATTCTGGTTGAATGATTATGCATACAGTGGTAAAACCACTCATACTTAACACTTTTCATGAATTATTCACAAATTCCCAGTCATTTTTCCATTAAATCCTCTCACTTCCCCCTGTTTCATAATCTTGTTGGTTATATCTTCTCGACCTGTTGTTCTTGGTTTGCGGAACCATGAGTTCTAAGTTCTAAATCTATTGGAAGCAAATTTCCCTGTGGAGTCACCAGTTTGTTGACGATTAAAATCGCAACTAGTTTTTTTCGCCCACAAAGTATTGCTAAAGCCTATTATTATAAGCTAACAATATAAATAATACTAGTAGGTGGGACCCCCTTGTAGATTGGGAGATAATATATGGCTCTTATTTGATGTGTATGCCACTGGTCGACACTGCTTACATGGTTGATGAGATCTTGTTTTTATTAGCGATGGATTGGGCTTGTTATGTGTTGGTTCTAATTGTGACAATTGAATGGTGGATAAGGCATGTTATGTGTTGTTTATCTTGCTCTAGGCTCTAATTTCATGTTACGGTGGCTTATGATATATGTTGTTACCTTTGCTATTTAGCCCTCAATTTATTACTTGTGACACCTGCAAAAGATACATGTTAGTAACAACAAATAAAGGGCAATTGAAAGGAGATAAAGAAATATAAACAAAATTGCAAAAGGAAGCAACCATTCTATACTAACATGCTACATTATATGCATTAAAAGGATCATTGTTAACCCTAGCAATAAGCTAATAGGTATGCAATTTGTTGAGTTACATGGAACATGGTTGATTTATGTTATGGCGTAAGTGGAAATGGATAAATGTGATATCGATTTCACTATTGGTAATTAGTGGGTGATGGTTTTGATACATGGTTTAATTGAAGGAGTTAATGGGGAGCTGGATGGATTCACTGGGGGTGTAGGTGACATGCATTTACTTCACATCACCCTTACTCTTTCCACTGGCCTCCACCCTAGTCAGGCTATTATTCAACTGTGTTTTCCATGGTTATTCTCTGACTTTCAAACAGAGGAAGAACCGATCAACCAAGTCGCGTTTTAAGGTGCTCTTGGTTACAGGTATGTCTTTTTGGCCATCCATCAATTTGCTCTCATTATGAAATAGATAGTGGCTCAATATGTATTGGTTTGTGCTTTCCTTGAGTAAGGAAACTATGTTAATTGGTGATATTTTTCTGGAATGAATCGTTGGTGGTTTTAATTGCAATAAATTTTGAAGTCATAGAGTTATTGGTCGTTCTGAGTGTTGGCATCCATAAAGGATCTTTGTCATCCTTGTTGTTTTTATTCGGAGGGTTTCATTTGGTTTAGAGTGGTTGGTGGTCTCCACGCCTTCGTATTCCATACCCATTCTTTTGTTTTTATGGGGTTTTCAACACCTTGTGTCACTGTGCTTTGCTTCACTTGGGTATGAGTTCGTTCATGTTACTAATGTTGTGCAGTGGGTGGTGATGGTAATTTGCCAAAGGGATTGCTTAAGGTGACTATTATTTCTTGGCCCTGTCCTATCTCAACATTCTCGGGTTGATTGGGAAACCCACAGGGGTTATACCTTGTGTGTTCTGAGTGTTGTCACAGAACCAGAGTGAAGCCTTGCTCCTTTGTTCATAGTGTCTCCTATCATGGGAATTATCACCCTATCTGTGAAGTTAATTATGGTATACCATGTGTGTGTATCGTTGGTCACATAGGTTCTTACCCTATGATGGTAGTCGACTCCATGTCTCCCTGTGTTGGTCCACAAAAAAAACCTTTATTTTCTCAAACCCGGGTTTGATAGAGGAAATTGTCATGGCCGTCGGGTAGACTGTTGGTTGTTATGAGTTGTTGGTGTATTGTCGACAATGCTCGATTTATGGATCGTCTATGTTGATTATATTGACAGTGGTGTTGGTTTTGGTATCTAGTCACTACATTTGTTATTATAATTGAATGGATAAGCTCATCATGGTAAATTGGATTGAATGCAAAATCGTTGTCTCTTACATTGAAATGGTTGAATTGTTAACCCAACATTAGTTTACAATTGTTTAATGCATAGTGATGCTTCATGTGTGATGCGTGGGTATGTGTGGTGTTCCTACAACATGATAGGTTGAGTTAATAATTATTGTGACTGTGTGTTTTAAAATTGTCAAATGGGAATGTTGTGATCATGGTAATTATGGCATGCCTATCCATTGTATTTGTTATCAATATTAGTTGATTGTGCCATTAGAGAAGGTCACGGGTTTTTAAACATGGCTTTGTTGCAATTTGATCGACATGTGTTATGAGATCGGGCATGTTGTTGTTGCCTCGTTGGATTGGATTGATAACCCAACACTGTGGATGTTTAGATTTAGAGTGATTGAACATGTACAGTCATAAAAATTCTCTTGCATTTTGTCGGATGTCTATGTATTCCACAACATAGTATGTGTTGAATGGTGATGGATGTCTGTGAGTTTAAATGCCAAGTCAAGATCTTTGCATTTAAAATATTGATGGTTGTATTTGGCTGTCTATTATGTGTATTGATGAATATCATGTTTCATAGTAGAAACAGACACAATATCTGTGACAGCATAACCTCATTGCAATTTAATTATTAAATGAATTAAAAGACAGAATCGAGCACGACCTTTGAGTTTGTAGTTGATGATTGAAATAATTCGTGGTTAGAGGTTGATTTTGATGCTGAACAAAGTGGAAATATTTTACTATTTATTCATTTGGGAAGTGTTTGAAATATTAAATGGATAAGTGAGATGAATAGATCTCCTCTACAGGCTGTTGTGGAATGCATATTGTCTTGTTTTGATAACACTGTGTTAAATATTTGATTACAAACATGGAGCAAGTTAATGCACAAGATTGCTTGAACTGTACACAGAAAATGTTTTTTGGGTCACAGTGGTCAGTTGGTTGGTGTTATTTCCTTTTATAGAATGGTTTTATGGATTACTTAATTAATTTTATGAACAATATCCGCTCTCTTTCCCTATCATTATTTCTCTTTTCGCTAATTACAATCCCATCGCCTTCCCACATTCATTTTTCACTCCTTGTTCTAAAATTTAATTACAGTCAAGAAGAATTTTGTATTAAAGCAGTTTGAAGTCACATTTTCGTGGTTGGATCAAAGTGATATTTTCTTTGGTTTGCATTACAGTTGATTATTGTTGTCTTTGAGCAGTAACCATGTTTCTTTCCCCCCTCATTTTATCATTTTTCGCTCAATACAAGCCCCTCGTATATCCAAAAACCTTTTGTTCACCCATGCTCATCGACAACGGTTAAACAATTTGTATGGATTGGATTGCATGAGTCTGATATGTTGCTGAGCAAAATCTATTTCATATTTTTAAAGAGTTTTCATGTATGATTGTTAAAAGGACTATTTTCTAATCAATCATGCATGCAGGAATGAGATTTTTCAGCCAAGGTAGCCATGGCAGAGGCAATCGATGGAGAGGTAATTGGAACAGAGGCCCAAGAAGGCCAAGATTCTCCATACACTTTGGTGCTGACTCACAAGAGTTAGGCTAGTTGTTTTAGGTCGGATGTTTCAATTGGATTGGGCTAGGAGTGGTCCAACCTAGGCCTAAAAGGCCTCCTTTCCAAGCTCCAAAAGCCCCTAGTATTCCTATGCCCCCTCATGTCTCATTGCAACCCAAGGTTCTTGAAAACAACAAACGACAAGAGATTTTCTACCAGGTAGTCTCCCAACATCGTGGCTAGCCCAATTTGTCCTTACCTGCTCCCCCACATGTTAACTAGATTTCCCAAGCTACACATGTCCACTCACAAGTCTAGTCCTCCCATGCTAGCAAAAGGTTGAAAACCGAGGCCCATCATGCCCTTGACAAAGGAAAATCCATTGTTTCCCCTTCCTCACCCTCCAATGGCTCTGATAAATATGTGTCTTCCCGGATGCATTTGAGAGATGATTGTTCTCACATGATTAGCGAGATTAGGCCTAAAGGCTCAACGCAACTAAATGCAAATTTAGGAAAATCGAAGGGTGACAAAAGCAATCAAGGAAAGATTGCATCTCAGAGTGGGAAATATGGTTTTTGAGTTCTTATGTTATTTATTGTTGATGACAGTTGACTTCAGAAATTTTGGACAACATGTTTTCTTTGGATATATGAGTAATATATTTTGTTGAAAATAATTTCAAATATTTTGAGATAAATTGTCAAATGTTAATATGATGATGGGAGTCACAAGGAGGGGTGTTGGCTTAATTAACTAGTATGTTATGATTGTTAAGAGCTAAAGGGAGTCACAAGGGGACCCACCTACTAGTTATTATTTATTTATAACCCTTATTATGATTATTACTTTTCCCCCTAACTAAAAAGTTGGTTGAGTCTTTTAATTAACTTAACTAATGAGGTGGTTCAACTACTTCAACCAATTCTAATTTGCTTAAAGGCAAAAGGAAAGGGAGGAACAATGGAGGATACAAGGAGAAACATACTAAGGTTTTCTCTTGAGTTTATGCTCAGATAGTTCAGTTTTCAATCATTCCTTAATTTATCACAGCCTAATTGTCTTTTATGATAGCAGGGTCTTATTGTAGACAACAAGATTCAGGGCTGAATTACATCATTCAAACACTTGTTTTTCAGAGGTGTTGATCTATCTTTTATAGTCTGTGTAGACTTCTCAGTTTGTGAATTAGTTTTCATGACTAAAAAAGGCTATTGTGCAAAGTCAAGTGGGCAACAATCTATGGCAAGTTTTTTAGAGTTCATCTTTTAGAGTTCAGTTTTTTTATTTTTTGTCTGAGGTCCTTTTGTATGTTCCATCGGGGATGTCTAAATTTGACTTTGGTCCGAAATTTGTGCATGAAATTTTGTAAAAGGAATGACTCTTTGGTGAATTGGAATGAAATAAAGGATTGCTTTATGTCTCATCTATCTTGATTATCATCTTGGTGACTTTACTTCTGTCTCTACATTTATTTCAGCAACTGTTTTATTCAGAAAATCATATTGCAATGAATTTTTCAACAAGATTTTAATTGTAAAAAGACTACCCTAAGCACTTGTAATCAATACTTGTGAGTTAGGATTTTATTTTTGATGGCTATAAACATAGGGTGACATTCTCGTCTATTTTTTTTAGCCAAGCAGAATCTGAAAATTCTTGAGTAAGTTCATTTCATATATTTTCCTCAACAAGGGGTTGCAGGACACATGTATCTACAACCAGATGAAATGCAAAATGATTCCAAAACAACAACGCAAAATAGCCTAGAGATTCTTAACAATATTATTTTTAACTTCGTGAAGTTAATTATATCTTCTTATCTTCAACGGGAAAACTAACAGTGCAATAACAATACAAAAGATAGTAAATAACAAAGCATCAACCACATGGAACAACAAGATTTTATGTGGTTCACCCTCTCCCTAGGGATACGTCCACAGAACTATTTTTATTGATAGAATAGATGAAAATATACAGTTCTATATGCACACTCAGCTGCAGGTCCTTCTCTCTCTCCTCTATATCTCCTAACCCTATGCACCCAGCTGCAGAGTCGATCTTCGCACACAAATGAAGACCCAAAATACAAGAATACCCTAAAACATAACACTCTTACATCTCAACATCACTATCATGTCTATGTTCTCAACTCTTCTAGACCTTTATTTATATATTCCATGACTCTTAGAAAAGCTAGATTGAAGCCCAGGTGAAAAAACCCTATATCCACATTGCCAAAACCCTAGGTCCACATAACCCTCATTTTAAGGACTTCATCGACTTGTTCCTCCTTCTTCTCCACAAGGTGCTCCAAAGCACCCATTAGTGTCTTCTTCCACTTGCTGACTTGTCCACAATCTATCTTCTTTGCTACTTTGTCTTCCTTGATCTTCTCTTTCAACAACATGCTTTCCTTTACTTCATTCCTTCTGTTATACTTCTTTAACCACTTCGACCCTTCCTTGGTTTGTGTGCCTTTTGCGCACTTCATACTTTGTCTTTCTTCTTCCTTAATCTTCACTTTCTTACTTAATATGTGACCAAGGGACAACAAAATGCAACATCAATGGGTCCTAAGGGTTGGAATCCCAGACCCACCTGAAATGGGCTATGGTCGGTGGAACTATGGAGATCCATGTTGTAACTGTGTTGGACATATGGGATACTCTTGTCCCATGTACGTGGATGCTTAGAATTGTACATGCGCAAGATGTTCGCAATCATCTGATTGACGACCTCTATTTTTCCATCAGTTTGGAGGTGGAAAGCAGTGGATTTTGAGAGCTTGGTGTCCAACAAAGACCAGAGACTCAACCAAAATGTGTTGAAGAACCTGTTGTCTCAATTGAAGATGATGGTCTGTGGTATCCCTAAGTGAACCCACACTTGTTCGAAGAAGAGATTAGCAGTGTTTGTCACTGTGACATTCTTCTTACAGGTTGTGAGGATGGCCATATTCGAAAACCAATCAACAACCACAAACACACTGTCATTTCCTTGCTTGGTGGACGACAAGCTAGACATGTAATCCATTGAGATGGATTCCCAAGGCTTCTTGGGAATAGGAAGAGGGGTGTATAAGCTTTGTTTCTTGATGGTTGGCTTGGAAATGGAATAGGCAGTGAAATATCTAATATACTTGTTGATATCCTTTCAAATTTTTGGCCAATAAAATTTTTTCTGGAGAACGACCATAGTTTTCTCTAGACCAAAATGTCCTGCCACCCGACTGTAGTGGGCTTCCCAAATCATCTTTGCGCGCTCACTTGTAGGAACATAGAGATGACCCAGGTGGAATAATATTTTGTCTTGAATGTGAAAATCAGTGACAGTTGCACCTGTATCCAAGAGATGATAGGTGGTGGTGAAGTCTGGATCTTGTTGATAAAGTTGGGGCCACTCGGATGCTTCATGTCCACAGGAATGGAGAACAGTGGTGAGTGCATCCATAGGAGGCCGACTGAGGCAGTCAATGACACGATTGGAGATACATGTCTTATACTTTATGTTGAGATGGAACTGTTGCAGGTAGGTGGACCACTTCTTATGGAGGTTGTTCTGCAATTTCGCTTGTGTCTGTATGAACTGCAGAGGCTTGTGATCAATGTGTATGATCGTCTCTTTCCCCATAATTTAATGTTTCCATTGACGACATGATTGTACAATGGAATACATTTCCTTTTCATAGGTGGGGTATTTTTGGACAATATCGGAGAGTGTCTCACTATGGTATGCCACTGGATGCCCGTGTTGAGTGAGAATTGTGCCCACAGCATAGTCAGATGCATCAGTCTTGATCTCTAATGGTTGTTGTAGATCAGGAAGGAGAGTACTAGATCTTAGCACAAGTGATGCTTCAAATCATCGAATGCTCGTTTCTTCTCCTTACCCCACACAAACTTGGCCATACCACTACCCTTGGTCACCTGGCTGAGGTCCCATGCAATATGGGAGAATCCCAACACAAACCGTTAGTAGAAAGTGGCTAGTCCAAAAAATCTCTGAAGCTCGGTTAGTGTGGTTGGGGCTGGCCAGTCATGGATGACATGGATCTTAGCTGGATCAACATGTACCCCATGCTCACTAACAATGTAGCCCAAGTATTGGACATTTTTCATTCCAAAAGAGCATTTTTCCAAGTTGGCGTAAAGCTTGTGTTGTCGCAGAGTGCTCAAAACCTATTGAATATGTCGTATGTGCTCCTCCCACATTCTGTTGAAGATGAGGATGTCATCCAAATATACTACCACAAAGGAGTTGGTGAAGGGTCTCAATACATCATCCATCAACCTCATGAAAGTGGTTGGTGCATTTGTTAATCCAAAGGGGATGACTAGCCATTTGTAGAGACCTTCTTTAGACTTGAAGGTGTCTTCCATACATCAGTTGGTTCGATGGTAACTTGGTGGTAGCTAGACTTTAGGTCAATATTGTTGAAGAAATTCCCCCCCCTTGAGTTGGTCAAGAATTTCATCAATCCTAGGAATGGGGTGGCGAGTCCTGACTATGATTTTGTTTAAGGATTTGTAATCAATGGAGAGTCACCAAGTCCCATCTTTCTTATGCACTAGTACAATCAGGATTTTGCAATGGGAGGAGATAAGTCTGATGTGCCCGTTTTGAAGAAGATCTCGGATCTGACACTTGATTTCCTCATTTTCCATCAGTGAGAGTCGATAGACTGGTCCATTAGGTAGAGGTGCGTCAGGGGTCAGATCAATTGGATGCTTGACTTGGCAGTGTAACAATACCCCTGTAGGTGATGAGAAGATGTCATTGTATTCTTCCACGATCCCGTCCACTTACTTCTCCTACAAAGAGAGGTGTTGTGTAGAGGTCACAGATGTGGCGGTGACCTTCTGCTTACTATGAGCATGGATCACAAAGATGACAAACTTATCAGTCTGTGAAATGACCTTATTGCATTGCTTAACAAAGATTAAAGAAATAGTTGTAGGTGGCGCTACCTCTGGGATCATGTACAACTGTCTACCCAAATTAATAATAACATTGCAGGTTCTAGACTCATACACACCATGATGCTTCCACAAATATGGTTGTCCTAAAAGAACATCACAAACTTCAAGGGGAGAAATATCACACAATACCTCATCTTTGAAAGGCTTGATGTCATAGGGAAGATGACACTTTTGGCTGACACGGAGATCTCTTCCTTATCGAAGCTAGCCGATGGTGTAAGGTTGTGGGTGTGGTTTCATTGGCAGGTCCAGTCGCTTGATGACGTCTGCTGAAATCAGGTTCTTCTAACTACCGCTATCGATAATGAAATGAAGTAGAGCCCCCTTGACCCACATCTGTGAGTGAAAGAGGCATTCCCCTTCCTATGGTTCTTTTGGTTCGCTTGGTCGGAATTTGGTGGTAGAAATAGTGGCACTGGGTTCAACATCGATAATCTGCTTCCCTCCTTCAGGATTTGACTCGGAATCAGAATCATTCTCTGACTCAGAAGTCTTCAACTCGGCCACGAGGGACTGCTTGGAGCGGAATTCTTCGGTGTTGTGCCAAGGAATTTTATGGTACTTGCACCATTTTCCTGTGTCCTTCTTCGTCTTCTCATTGCCCTTCTTGTGTTGCGGCTTGGATTAGTTGTCCCTAGGGTGGCCATATCATCTTGCTCCCTTGTTGTGTGGGTTTGGGTTGCTTTTTCCCTGCTTCGGCTGTGAGGGGTTTGCAGATCCAAACTCTCACCTTTTCTACTTAAATTTATGCTCGATCTTGACAGCGTATCTATAAGTCGTGCCCAATGAGGCGATGTCCAGGAAATCCATTTATGATTGAATGTATCTATGCAAATAGTCATGGTATTTGAGCACCAGATGACGCTCAGAGTCTTTGATACCCAATTTTGTGCATAGGGTATGGAAAATATTGGTTAAATATGGTAATGTCTGGTCCCTTTCCTGGCGTAGGGGTAGTATGGTTCTTTAATGGAGTCCCGGAAGGAATCCCATGTAGGGGGCACCAAAAAAATTGTATATTCCTCCACGACACTTTTCTCAGAGTAAGTATCCCACAAGTCTTTAACGTGGGGAATGGCCTTGAGGAGTGCAAAAGTGATCTTTTCCCTATCGAAAAAATTGTGGACCGGAAAATATCCTTCGAGGAGATTCAACCTTTTATCTACAACATCCACATCTATCTGTCCTTAAAATAATGGAATATCAAAATTTACTTGTACCTTGAAGGGGGTTTCATGGCCACTTAATGAATATGCTTCTCCTATGGGCATTTGTTGAAGGATCTGCGCAAAGTTGTCCATCATTTCATTCCTTTGTCCCGCGAGGGATTCCTCTAGAAACATTTTAATAGGATCTCTTTATCCATCATCTTTCTTTTCGTCCCACATGGGTTTTTGTCGGGCTCAGCACAATCGATCTTGTAATGGCTCGATTGGTTCGAGTCCCAACTTCTTGTACCCAGATCTTGTCGGGACATGCACGAAGAAAAATAAATGAAGAGCAGACCACTCTGATACCATTGATCCAGATTTAGGAGTGGAACGAACTGATTAATAGACTGAATACAATAAACACAGAGATATGAAGAATAACACAAATATCTAGTGAAAAATATCTTCTATTAAATAATGAAATAGGTTGAAACTGTAAAACTGCAGAACTGAAACACTTGCTTGAACGGTGGTGGTTATCTCTGAGAAGAGATGTGGCTACTACACGCATCCTTTTGAGAGTAATGGATTACAATGAGGCTCCAGAGGCCTTTTTGATATTACTCATGAATTCCAAAACCCTAGACATCCAAAAATCTAACCCTAGAAGGTGAAACGCCAAAAGTCATGTGGGCCCTATTGGTAAGTTGGTGTAATTTGGTACCTTAACTTCCAAGGGTCATAAATTTTGCCTACGACCTCTATTTTAGGCGCATGATAGCCTGTTAGAAAGATCTTTCAAAGAGATACAAATTTTCCCATCAAACTCTGACTCTGACTTTAGTTTGACTATGGCGAGCCAAAAAAACAATGTTTAGGGCCCCAAAACGGCCCTTAAAGTACAACAAGATGTTCTGACATGAAAACATACAAAATAATCCAGTTAGATTAGGCGAGAGGCCACATGTATGCACCTGGAGGATGTGTGGGGCTTCAAACAACCTCAGAAGTGTAGAACCCAAAATTACAAAGCAGTACAGAAGAATGTGTTGAACAAAAAACGGACACGAGGAGCCAGTTGGAATAGGTGGGTGGCCACCAATATCAACCTGGATCAGCCAGAGACCCTTTGACGGGCTATGACGGGTTCAATTTTGAACCCTGAGGCAGAGGATAAAAATGGTTATTGACTTGGAGGATTTAGAATCATTGGATGGGATTAGTGGTTGTATCCTTAAGGAAGAATCCATGAAGGCATCTGACCTCTCTTTACAAGTTGGTAGGAGGCCACAGGGTGATTCAATGTGACATTTAGCTCCATATTGTTTTATGGATAGTGCGCTTGGAGGTAATATCTCAATTCTTTTGTCAAATTTTCATGCAGCTAGAGAGTCATTGAGAAGAGAGTGTATTGGAGAATCCCTTCCCACCAGTTCGAATCCACCAAACCCATCTGGAGCAGATCTCTAGGAAAAGAAGGCGAGCTGTTGGAAAGTAAATAAGGAGAAAAGGAGGATGGTGGTGGGTTTCGACGTCAAAATCGGATCCATACCTGATCTAATGGGAAAAAAATTGGTGGGTCATTTTTATGGAAAAGTTGTTTCCTCATCTTCACCAAAATCATGGATAAATGTGAATTGGGCTAGGATTCTCAAATAATATTCTAATTTTCACACCTTGGCACTTATCTCTGAGAAGAGATGTGTCTGCTACTCGCATTCACAAGAAGATGATTTTACAATGAAGCTCCAAAGGCCTTTTTATCATAAAGAAAATCCAAAACCCTAACCCTGGAAGATGAAAAGCCAACAGTTTTGTGGACCCCGTTTTGGGTAGTTTGGTGTATCAACTTCCTAGGGGCGTAACTTTGGCATATGATCTCTGTTTGGGGTGCACGATAGCTCGTTGGAAAGGTATCATCAAAGAGATTCATTTAGGGGGGTAAATCATAGCCTTTGGCTATCATTTAGAAGCTTTATACCAAAAAACCTTCGTTTGGGCCCTCAAAATGGCCTCGAAAGTTAAAAACTACTAAAAATAGTAAATTACCAAAATTACCAGAAAATTGTTTTGAGCCAGTTGGAAAAGGTGGGTGGCTACTGATATCCACCTGGATCATCATTCCTTCTAAATTATTTGCATGAATGTTGTGGATATCCATATTCTAACTCACAACCAACAATATGGAATACCTCTTGAATTATCTCCATCTAAATCCAATGACAGTCCATAATCAAATAGTGGTCACTTGAAAATATTGACCTTAAAAATGACATATTACAATAAGTTATTATAGAAATAAATTTTCTCATTTATCTTCTACATAATTGTAAATGACTTAACAATTTCAGCTCAATCTTATTTTCTAGGGCACACACATTATTCCCCTCTTTCTATGCATGACATATATAAAATCATTTGATTTATGTGTAACCCTTCATAAATGACAAAAAGACTAGTCAAGGACTCATTAATGCACATGTTTGTTTAGATTGTGTAGTGGGTATATGTAAATTTTGTTAAACCCATCAATTATTAATAAAATTTATTCAACCTTCCATAATGTCCACTAAACTTATTGATTTTGATCAATCGAACGAGAGAGTTCACATGGAAACTAGATCTTAGAATGGATACCATTTTCCACCTAAAAATAAAGATTTTGAGGTTACATTTCATGACATACAGTAGAAAGTAATGATATGCTACCAAAAATCCTCCAAGGACACTTGAAACCATTATTCGTTTCCCTTCACCATCTATGAGAGTTTATTTCACATTCCTACCAAATTTTTGGGTTACATCACACAAGGAGACAAAGGACCCTCCCAAAGCCAATCCTAGAAACTTGTTTATGTGATCAAAATCTGGACCAGGGGTCAAAATTTAGCTCAAAAATAAAAGTTCTCATAATTGCCTCAAAATGAATGGGTGCGTAGCCCTCGTCATCACAAACCCAACACAACTCGTTTGGGTTCAAACGAACATCGGATGAGAGAGATATCACGATCTGTTCGAATCGCCAAACAAGTAGAAAAAAATTGTGCTGATTGTGCAGTCTGTATAGTCCGTACGGATGATGACGTGGAAGAGATGAATTGGCAGAGGTATGACCACTGACATGGCAGGTAACGTGGCATTCATTTATTGCCATATTTCGGATGAATGGTGTTTCAACACGTGGCATCTAATGGGAAAATGGAGTGGTGCCACGCGGGCCAATCGTGGGCTACCACGTGGCACCATGGCAATGGTTGTTTGTTCAAAATTTTATGGAGTCGATCGGAATCAAACCCCAGACCTCCACGCGCGTGCAAAATTTTAGCAATGGCCGCCCGACCAACTACCACACGGTGTCACTTGTTATGTGTATGGTTTTATATTTATTTAAATTGAATTAAAGTTTGAGTTGGGGCGCGTCCGGGCTGGGGCTTAGCCCCAGCCCCTGGTCACACACTTTAATCATATGACCATAGTTAAACAAATGCACAAGCTTTTACATTTTGGTTTCAACGGTTGTACAAAATGACCTGCCACTTGTCCTTTGTCTATTTTCTCTTGTAAACGGAGCCCCCTTTTGCGATAGCGCGTGGTCACATGGTGACCTTGTGACCGTGGCCTTGGCGGTTAGGGGCTGGCTGCACCCTAATCGTCCTATAGTTTGAATGATTTTGTGTTTATGTGCGTGTGCTAGGTTTTAGCATGAGTTTTTGAGCGTGTTCTTGGTTGAACGCCCAGAGGTGCATTTTGGCGAACCAGAGACAACAAGCTTGAAGGAAGAGAATGGCAGTAGGCCTATCTTCTTCATTTTTTGGCCAAATGAGGTGCCGTAAAAGCCCAGCTAAGGGTTTTTGGACGTTATGAATCCATTGACACTATTTTCAAAGCCATTTGAAGAATTATTTTGTAGGTTTTTAACCATTGAAGTTTCAGGAAGCTCTAGGGAGCTTGAAGCCCTCATTGTTTGAGGTCATGCTCAGATGAGCCTATGTTTGTTTTCTGTGATTGAATATTCATTTTTGGCTAATTAATATTCTTAGAACACATTGGGATAGGTTTCAGATCCATTTGAGGACTTTTACAGGTGTTTTTGCTACAAAGAAGCTCAGGGAAGCTTAAGGCCACATGTAGAAGAGATCATGCCTGGATGAGCCATGATCCGTTTTCAGAGTTTTATTAGTCATTTTTTGGGGTTTTATGTATTCTGAACTCAATGGTACAGTCATTATTTCCATTGGAGTTGAGCAACAGCTTGTAAAAGAATATTTGACAAATTAATCCCAAAGAGCCAAGTCCATTGATGGAGGCTCAAGGAGATGTAGCCCAGAGAGGGGTGAACTCCTTTATCATCTTGTTATTGTTGTGAGTTTGATGGTTATTATTTGCTGCAAGTTATTTTTTGTTGTTGTATTTATGAAAACAACATATTTAATCTTGCAAAGGCCTCACACATAACAATTTAAAAGAAGCATGAACTTAACACATAATTTATCTTGCATATTTTAACACATGGAGCAAGGTCCTGTAAAGTTTTATTTTAATGAAGTAGAGGGTGCTTGCATAGCATAACAAGTCAGCGCACTATTTTCAGATCATTATGCCATGCCATGCCATTGTCATTCCTTGCCAAGTCATTCCATGCCATGCCATTTCCATTTCCATGTCATTGTTAAACCTTTACATGCCATATCATTGCCATCCCTTTCCAATCCATGTCATGCTATGCCATTTCCATGCCATTGCCATGCCAATGTTATGCCTTTCCAAGAAATGTCATGGCATGTCATTTCCATTCCTTTCCAAGCCATGGCATGCCATGTCATTGTCATGTAGCTTCACATGCCTTGTCAGTAGTTTCCCATTTTAACCTATATAACAATAAATATAACTTTCCATTGTCATGCCATAACATTTCCATGCCTCGCCAAGCCAATAAATGATATTAACTAAGTTACAACAGGATAAATATAACAACCCTTAACACAAGTAATCATTAAATGAAATGGGGTTGAAAATGAAAGCCTAAACTAGGGTTTAGATTAAAAAAACAAATGCTTAATGAAATGCAAGATAACATAACAACCCTAGAATATTCAAGACATCAAGCAATGGTATGGTATGGTATGCATTGGAGCATAAATTACTCCTAGTTTTTGTCGAAGATACTCAAAGGTCTCCCTAGGAAGAGGCTTTGTGAATATGTGTGCAATCTTTTCTTTTGTTCCAATGTACTCCAACTTGATATTCTTTTATGTGACTTGTTCTCGCATAAAGTGCAACTTAATAGGAATATGTTTGGTCTTTTAATGCATCATTGGATTCTTGGAGATGCTTATAGCACTGGTGTTGTCACGGAATATCAAAATAGGTTCAACATATCTCACTTGTATGTCTTGGAGGGTTTGATTCATCCAGATAACATGAGTACAACATGTTGTTGCTGCGATATATTCTACTTCTACTGTGGATAAGAATACTAAAGAATACTTCTTGCTCAACAAGACCACTAAGCAATCACATAAGTAGAAAGTTGATCCACTTGTACTTCTTCTGTCATCAATACTTCCTACCCAATCTGCATCCATGTAGGCGACCATAGTTAACTCATTTCCTTTCGGATACCATAGCCCAAAATATGTTGTTCCTTTAAGATATTTGAAGATCATTTTCACTACTAGAACATGGGTTTCGTTTGGTGTCACTTGAAATATTGCGACATGTCCAACTGCTTGCATTACATCTAGTCTTGAGGTCGTCACATAGAGAGACTACCAATCATCAATTTTTAGAGTCTTTGATCAACTTCTTTAGACTCGTCATCTTTGCTCAACTTGGAACCGGTATCCATAGGAGTACTCACATGTTTATATCCTTTCATTTTGAACTTATTTAACATTTCCTTGATGTACTTGGTTTGGGAAATGAAAATTCCTCCATCTAGCTAAGATATCTAGAGTCCTAAGAAGAAAGTCAACTCCCCAAGTAGAGACATTTCAAATTCATTATGCATATCCCTGGAAAAATTTTGACTCAATATATCATCATCACTTCCAAAGATTGTCATCAACATACACTTCTATAATAATCATACTGATTTGATACACTTTTAAGTATAGGTTACTATATGCATTTCCCCCTTTGAATCCTTGTTATTGTAAGTACTTTTCCAATCTTGAGTACCAAGCTCTCAGAGCTTGCTTAAGTCCATACAGAGC
Source organism: Picea mariana (assembly GCA_032191745.1). Lineage (NCBI taxonomy): Eukaryota > Viridiplantae > Streptophyta > Pinopsida > Pinales > Pinaceae > Picea > Picea mariana. Next base: position 61,012 of record JASDQU010107438.1, on the reverse strand, counting down.
TCTCTTCAATCTGCAAACATAGTCTTCCATTTATGATAGTAGAAACCCTTATGTTGATCTATGTAGACTTCTTCTTCTAATTCTCCATTCAAAAAAGTTGATTTTATGTCCATCTGATACACTTGATCCTTTTGGAGCATGCATAAGCCAAGAACATTATGATTGCTTCCATTCTGGCCATGGGAACAAAGGTTTCTTCAAAATATATTCCTTCAACTTGAGCATATCCTTTGCACACTAGTCTTTCTTTGTTTTTGGTTAATTGTCCATCTTTGTTTAAATTGTTTTTGAAGACCCATTTTATCCCAATCACATTTTTGTCCTTTGGTCTTGAAACTAGTTCCCATGTCTCATTCTTCTCTATTTGATTTAGTTCTTCTTCCATAGCCTTGATTCATTGTTCATCATTTATGGCTTCCTCAAAGTTACTTGTTTCAATTGTGGACAATAATGAAAAATGTCCTTGTTCAGATGTTTGTGTATGCTTTCTTCTTTTGGTTTCTACTATGGCACTTCTATCTCCAATGATTTGTCCTTGTGGATGATTCTTCGAAACCTGGTGGTTAGGTGTCCTAGAAGGTATTTGAAAATCTTGTTGGTTGTTTTCTTCATGTTCTGCTTCAGGTTGCTTCTCTTCTTGTTGTTGTTTTTCTTCTTCCTCTTCTTCTTTCTTTAGTTCTTCATTTTATTTTTCTTCAAAGATGTTTGAAGTTTTTCTTTCCTTCTTGGTCTTCAACTAGTCTGTTTCATCAAATTTTAAATTGATACTTTCCACTATCTTGTTGAGTATTAAATTGTAGAACTTATATGCTTTTCCTTTGCATGAGTACCCAAAAAATATGCCTTCATCCACTCTGGAGTCAAATTTTCCAATATTTGTGTCTTCCCTTTTTATGTAACACTTGCTTCCAAACACTCTAAAGTGATTGACATTAACTGGTCTTCCTTTCCATAACTCATATGGAGTCTTATCATTATTCCTTCTCATCAATCCTATGTTCAAGATATGAATGGTTATATGCATTTCTTGTCCCCAAAAGACATCACTTATCTTGGAATCATTCAACATGGTTCTGGCCATTTCTTGTACAGTTATGTTTTTCCTTTCAACAACTCCATTTTTTTGAGGTGTTCGAGTTGTTGAGAATTGTCTTTTTATTCCTTGTTCTTCAGAAAAATCCATAAATTCATTTGAAGTAAACGTACCCCCATTATATAATGTTAATCATTCGATTTTCAAATCAGTTTCATTTTCAACGAGTTCCTTAAATACTTAGAAACATACGAAAGCTTTTGACTTTTTATTGAGAAAGCAAACCCAAGCCATTCTGGTGCAGTCATTAATGAGTAGCATGAAGTATTGTTCACCATCCATTCCTTTTGTTCTAGTGGGCCCAAATAAATCGATGTGTACAATATCCAATGGTTTTGTCGTAGAGTATTCCTTTGTCTTGAATTCAACTTTTGTTTGTTTTCCATGTTGATAGTGCTTGCACATATTATTCATTGACTTTGTAATTTCTGGCATTTCTCTTACATCTTGCTTCTTGTTGATCTTGACAAGATTATCAAAATGGATATGGCTTATTCCCCTATGCCAAAGCCAACTTTCATCTTCTTTTCCCAAACAACATCTTTCTTATTCGATCTCATTCAAGATGTATATGTTGTTTGGAGTCATTGTCGGTGTTTCCACTAGTCTTCTTGATCCTTCTTTCCTTATTTCACATTATTTTGAATTGAATATAAGTGTGTTTCATTGATCACACATTTGACTCACACTTAGCAAGTTATGCTTCATATTTTCAAAAAGTAGGACATTTTTTGCCACAACATCTTTGTTTCCAAGATTGATTGTGCCTTTTCCTATAATTTTGGTTGAGTTATCATTGCCAAACATGACCGGTCCCTCTTTTTATTTATTTAATGCTACAATTTTTTTTTTGTCTCTAGACATATGCTTTTAGAATCCATTGTCAATATACCAATGGCTTCTTCTATTTTGGGATTGTAAGGCAAACCCACATTCCTCAACCTGCAAATATTCTTTCTTCCTTTTCCAAGTCCTATGTTGTTCCCCTATATGATTGAAAGGAACATACATAGTTTCCCTTGAAGAAACTATTAAATCACTTCTGCAATTTTTGGCTATGCATCCAAAATTGCTACATTTGTAGCATTCAATTCCATAACCCAAAGCACTAAAATTGTTATAATTTATGTCAAACGTCTCACGAGACTTTATGGGATAATTGCCTTCATAATGATTCTTTGGATTTTCATAGCTACTTTTGTTCTAGGTGTTTTTGGCCTTTGCATAGGCTCTAAAATTTATGGCTTTGTGCCCAAAATCATTGCAAGAATAACACAAGCCAAGAAAAATATTTTAGCACCTGAGTATGGGCGGTATTCTAGTTGGTGTTGTTCTTCTGAAATCATGATCTTCTTCTTGGGTCTTTTTCATTGTTGGTTGTTGATTCCATGTACCTCTGAATGCACGATCTTGTTCTTGATTCCTATTTATTTATGATTTTTGTATGTCCTCATTTAGAGGTTTGTATTCTTCTTTCTTAATGGAACCCTTGATAGTATCTGCGTAACTTCTTTGTTATGCTTCATTTCCTGTCATCATAGAGCTTGAACCCTCACCAGTGTTATTTTGTTTGTATCCAAGTCCGGAATTTTCATAAAACGGTTTTTTATTGCAAGTGATTCCATCTAGTATTTTGTTGTTATTGCCAAAATTTAGTTGGATGTCCTTCTCTTGTAGTTCCTTTCTTAGTGAGACTATTTCAGCTTCTAGATTCTATGTTTTTTTCTTCCTTTCTTACAGATGTCTCTTGATTGTTTCTTCAATCACTTTGGCTTCTTCAAACTGAGTCTTTAGATCTATGATAGTTAGTTTTGCTTCTTCATAATTTTTTCTAGGGTTTTGAAATCCTTCCTTCAGTTTAATTAACACTTCTTTGAGAGACTTGTTTTTCTTCCTTGTTATTCTTAGATCACTTAAGGAACTGATCAATTTTGCCTCAAGATTCACTTCTCCTTATTCTTCATCGTCTCCTTCATTATTTTCAGTAGTTTCCTCTTGAGTCTCTAACGCCATGAAGAGTAGTCTTATTGATTCACTTTCACTATCATCATCTTTATCGGATGAGGAACTATCATCTTTTGAATATAGATTTTTCTTTTTCAAAAATATTCCTTTATTTATTTCCTTGTCTCTTTTATGATATTTATTTTCTTTCTTAGGAACTTCTTATTCATCATTATTTGAACCCCTTGCATAAGGACATTTGGAAGCAAAATGGCCTACTTTACCACATTTAAAGCATTTGAAAGGAAGCTTACATTTGTAATTGTTGGTTCCTCTTTTCCTCTTTCTCACAAAGTTGGATTCTTCTTCATTGTCTGAATCATCACCATTGTTGGAGCATGGTTTTGACCTTGGCTTGTTCTTTCTTGTCTTCTTGGAGACTTTGAAATTTGCTTCCCTTCTAGATGAATTTTCTAGTTCTGTTCTCATTTCATATGTTGTAAGTATTCCATGTAATTCATCCATGATCAACGTAGCCAGATCTTTTCTTTCTTCTAGAGATGATATTTTAGGGTCAAATATCATTGGGAGAGATATCAAAATCTTTTGCACAATAACTAAATTTTCATTTTTTTCTGCCATTCCTCTTATAGTATTCACAATTTCATCAACTTGGAGAAAATAACCTGCAATATCTTCATCTTCCTTCATTCTCAGATGTTCAAATTGTCATATGTAAGTCTAAAGCTTGGCCCCTTTGAATATAACATCTCCTTCATAAGAATTCTTGAGATTGTCCCGGATTTCCTTTGTAGAATCACAATGCATAACTTTAACCAATTTTGAACCTGTTAAACCACTTAGAATGGAATTCATAGCCTTTGAATTGTATTCTTTGATCCTTTTCCCAGCATTATCTGTTGGGGGAGAATTTGGTGCAGTGTATCCATTTACTATAGCTTGTCAAACATCAAATCCTTTTGCCTACAAAAAATCTCTCATTCTTATGCTCCAAAAAGCATAATTTTTCCCATCAAACAATGGTGTTCCATTTTTGGTAAATTCTCCTTGCTTGTCCATGATCTACCTTTTAGTGGTTAGATTGTTCATGAAGGAACCTGCTCTGATACCAATTGTTAGAATATTCACCAATACTCACAGGGGTGGATGAATTAGTATTGATCACTTTTTACCATTTTTAACTCTAATCACACTATGTAAAACTTAACCATTAATAATGTCATTCAAAAAAAAAACATACACAAAACACAATGATTTTTACCTGGAAACCCAAATGGGAAAAAACCACAGAATATTTTGTTTATATCATGTTAATATTACATTCATAGGAAGCATCGACTTCCAATATTCTCCAACACTAACTAAAAGGAGATGCCAAACCCTTGATTCACAGGCACCAACCTGAAGGAAGCTCCAACTCCCTGATTTACCAACACTGATTGGAAGGAGGCACTGACCCCTTGGCTTTACCAGCTTCAACTGGAAGGAAAAACCCACTCCCTAATGCACAAGAACCAACCTACTGAATGAATACACCAATATTATCAAATGAGCACCAACTCAATAATATATCACCAATCCAAGATGTTCATACACAGAGTACTTATGTCTTCACCTGCATGCTTCATTCTGTAGACAATCCTTCAAACCCTAGCAAGCCTCATAGCATCATTCCAAAAATGTAATCACTAATGAAAACATCCATTCATGACAACATATGTTAACGAAAACATACACTCGTGTCAACATCACAACCTCATAGCAGAACATACATCAGCATCACAACTTCATGTCAACATCACAACCTTATAGCATACCTTGAGAATAAGAAAGATCTTAAGAGAATCACTTAGACTTCTCTCGCACACCAGAAATACACCCCAACTCCTTGAGCGCACAAGGAATTGATCTCTTGGTTGGTTCCACTAAAAATGTGAAATTTGATCTTGTATTTATAGTAATTATGTCCCCAAAAATTAGTTGAGCCGACCTCAATTTTCTAGTGGAGTTATCGGATGTAAGAACCCATACATCCTCATTCCTAGGGAGTTAGAGAGACTTCCATATACAATTGGAAATTTCTCAAGATAATATTTTCAACCATGTAACTTGTGATTCCATGTGATTTAGTTATGTAGGGTAAAAATTCCCTCAAATATAGGGTATCCAAATTGACCAAAAATCAATACTTTCAACAATCTTCATATTGGAATATTTATCTTGGACATCTTGTGAGCTCCATTTGTGTACAAATCAAAGTGGGCATGTGGAAACAACCACATGTTGTCTCATCCCGTGAGGGCCATTCTTAAAATCTACACCACAAGGGGACCAGGTATCCAAATCCGAGCTTTATTCAGTAGCTGAAGGGTACAAATGCATCAAGGCTATCCCCCATGCGCCCTCCTCTCAAGAGGTCTGGAAGTTTGTCTGGTCCAGAAAATCCCTTCCCAAAGTTGATCAGTTTACTTGGTTATTGGCTCATAATAGTGCCCTTATAGCCGAAGTTCTGCGCCGGAAAGGCTGGGAAGGCCCTTCCCGTTGTCCTCTTTGTTTGGCTAATGAAGAAACGACTTCCCATCTTTTTCTCTCCTGCCCCTTCGCCCAAGAAGTCTGGGGCCTTATGACCTCCCCTTGGTCAATTTCTTTGCAGTTTGAAGAGGTCTCCTCTCTTTTCAGTAATTGGGCTCTTACCTCCCATGTTTCCTCTCATTCGAAGGACTTTTTAGGATTCTCATGGCTGATTCTACCAAAATTTATATGCTGGAAACTTTGGCTTGAACGAAATAATAGGATTTTCCGAGGTATCTGCTCTAGTCCCCCTCAGGTAGAGGTCAAAATTAAAGCATTGATGGGTGACTTTCTATGCTCTCAGCCTGCTAAATTCATATGTTCCCCTCTCAATTCCTTGGAAGAATCTTGGTTCCTTCCCTTGAGCCCAGGTAAACTCTCCGAGTCAGGCCAAGAACCCAAGTTGAAGGCTTGGGAAATCAGAAAGAACAACACTGAATTCCTGATCTGGAAAAAATAAGTAGGAAGACACCTGCTGGTTTTTTACGGTGCCTCAAAAGGGAATCCAGGGAAGACAGGAGGAGGAGGGGGGCTCTTTGATCCCGAAGGAAATTTGATTTGGAAGTTTTCCTGGGGCTTAGGAGTGGAAACCAATAATGTGGCGGAGGCTCTTGCGTTATGGCAAGGTCTGACCCAAGCCTTGCACCTGGGAATTACTAATCTAACGGTTGTGGGGGACTCTAGATTGATCATTCAAGCGGTCATCACTCGAAATATTCCGCCCTCCTGTCACCTGAAGCGAGTGATGAAACACATTCTGGCTCTGCTGCCAAAGTTCAGTGATATTGGTTTTTACCATGTTCTTCGTGCTCATAACGGAATAGCGGATCAAGCTGCTAATGAAGCCGTCCTCCTAAGCAAGGGCTCTCTTAAACTCAATAATTCTCTTAGTCTGTGTCTTTTTCCCTAGGCTCAGTGCCTCAAAATTTCTCAGGAGCGATCTGAGCTCTCCTGGGGGAGTTCTGAACGTGGATCGGACTCTCTTCAGGAGGAATCTGTCAATACATTTGCATAGGTTGCTGAGCAGTGGTTTGAGCGATTATTTGGCTCCTTTCGAAGGCTTCGGTTCCTCCTCTCAAGACTCATGGGCAGGAACAGAGGATGGGACTTCAGATAGCCATAGAAGGGTCCTCCACCGTGGCCAAACTCTTCAGAAGCCTGAGGATCGTGAGGGGAATCGTCTGAAGAAGAATGAGACTAGGATGCCTGAGATAACAGACACTCTGCATGCCAGGATCCTCAAGGAAAAGTCTGAGGAACGTAAGCTTTATGAAGGTCATCATAGGTGCAAGGGAGATCAGATGAAGACATCTGCGGATGTTAATTAAATTGCTCGGGCTCTGAATTCCAGCGTTGGGTTGCTGTTAGGTGTAATCTTCAGTGTAAGACTGTCTAAGCCTGGTGTGTCTCTACAGGCTGTTAGTTTTTTGGCTCAAGGAAAGATCTGCTTTACTTTCAGGCTTTTAATATGTAACACTTTTGTGGCTCAGCCACTGTTTTTTATTAAATAAAAAAATTCCCTCAAATATAGGGTATCCAAATTGACCAAAAATCAGTATTTTCAACAATGTTCATATTGGAATATTTATCTTGGACATCTTGTGAGCTCCATTTGTGTACAAATCAAAGTGGGCATGTGGAAACAACCACATGTTGTCTCATCCCGTGAGGGCCATGCTTAAAATCTACACCACAAGGGGACCACTTTGGAGTTATTTACATTTATTTCAAGGCTCTCACAAGATTCTTCAAGTGGACACATCAACATCACTTTTAGGGGCTTCTAGGATTTGCTTTAGCGATTGTTCTAAGGTTGACATAATGACAATAAATTTTCCAACAATCACCCTACCATTCGTGATTGGTTTGTTCATAAGATATTGAATGTCAGCATGATCAGTGTGCAGAAATACTAGGTAACCAATAATGTAATGATGAAATTTATTGATTCCATGGACAACAGAAATAAATCCTATCTCTATTACCATATAATTGAATTCTGCGGGAGTAATATTTTACTAATGAAGTAAATAGCATACAATTTTTACTCCTATCTTGTCCAAGAACGACTCTAATAGTTGTATCTGAAGCGTTTGTTGACATATGGAATGGCAAGAACCAATATGTCCCTCTTAATACTAGTGCTATAGATATATTTTCTTTCAATGTTTTAAAAGAAGTATAACATAAAATTGTCCAAAAAAACTTTGTAACTTTCCAAAGTAATGTGAATAATATTAATGCAATCTTAGTAAAATTTTCCATGAATCAACGATAATATCCTGCATGGCCTAAGAAATTACATACATCTTTTTGAGTTGTTGGGATTAGAAGTTTGGTAATCACTTCAATTTTTGCAAGGTCGGTTTGGATACCTTTGGGAGATGTATGATGCCCTAGAAAAATTCCCTACATAAGTAGTATATGACATTTTTTGTGATTAAGGAATAAATTTGTTTCCCGGAATCTTATAAGGACTCTTTCAAGGTTGTTCATAGCTTCATCAAATGTGTTCCCATATACAGTGAATTCATCCATGTATACTTCAACATGGTCATAGATCATGTCAACAAAGATCCCAAGCACGACCCTTTGGAATGTAGTAGAGGCATTGCATAATCCAAAAGATAGTACCCAATACGCAAAAGTACCCCAAGGGCAAGTGAATGTAGTTTTGTCTTGATCTTTAGGGGCTAGTTGAATTTGATTATACCCATTGAATCCATATAAAAGAGAAATATTTATTTCCTTCTAAAGTTTATAAGACTTGATCAATGAACGACAAAGGAAAGTGATCCTTGGAAGTGGCTTTATTGATCATTTCTTTGTAATCTACGCAAACTCTCCATTTTCTATTTTTCTTTGGGATGATGACAAGGGGTGAAACCCACTTGCTATCAAAAATAGGATAAATTAGGGTCACATTTAATATTTTTTACAACTTGGACTTCACTATTTCACGTAGTGAAAGATTCATCCATCGTTGAGGTTGTCTAACTGGTCAAAAATCATCCTACACATATATATGATGAGTGCATAAACTGGGGTAACTTCCTTTCATATCTTTATAATCCCATGCAAATGATTTAGCATGCAATTGTAACAACTCAATCAACCTTTTTTTTTGTGATGCTTCTAATTGAGGATTTATGTTGAGTGTTTTTCTGGAAAAAAATCTATTAGCATGTTATTTGTTTCAGATGTAGTGTAAAGATAATCTAATATAGATTGGAATTAGTTCTGAATGGAAGAGAAATAACATGTTTCTTCCATCATATTCATAATATGATTGGTGGGTGGATAAGGATTAGTGAGGAGGTCACAAATGCAATCATCTTCAGTTTTCTCTTTAAAGGAGAGAGATGATTTGATCATAAGTAGTTGTTGAATATTGTCATCATCACTATCTTAATTCCCCACCCACATGGGTGTTTCATGGGAAAAACTTGGTTTTCAGGAGGATATAGTGTGAGTTTCTTTGTATAATTTCCATGGGAAATAGTTATATCTCCATATCTACATCCAATAAAGGCATTGACAATGACCAACCGGATCCTTCCTAAAATCAAGGGGTAACCCCCAATATTTGAATTGGGTTATAGAACCATGAAATATGCTAGATATTCCCAAGAATCTAAAAAGATTACTACATTTTCTAAAATATCTTCAGGTTGGACTATGGATTGATCAACTAATTGGTGAATAGTAGGGGTTTGTCGAAGGTTATTCAACTTAAGATTTTGCATTGTCTCCTTGTTCATGACATTTATGGAAGCTCCCAAATCAATCAAAGTATTAGGGATACAAATGTTATTAATACAAACATCTACAATGGGACTTC
>JASDQU010107438.1:35302-50657 GCA_032191745.1 Picea mariana | reverse complement strand
TGATGTTTATGAATATATGAATTTCAAAGTGTTTGAATTCCAAAATGTATGAATTTTATGTGTATTAATCCCTTGATTTGTTTCTAAAGTGTTTATAAATACTTGCATTATGCATTAAGGAATAGCTTATGGTGGAAAAGATTGCTAAGTGTTAAATCCATAAGAAATTAAGCGTTCTCAAGTAGCATTGCTTGCTAATCAACCATGTATCTCTACATCATCGATACATCATTTGATCTAGATTATTTTCGGCAAGAAATGAAAGCGGAGATATAATAAAGAAGTTTACAACGATATCTCGAATCTCCAATAATATAACAGAAATGTATTAGATATGTAACCATAAACACAGTGATATAGTAATACACAGTTTTCTATTAATGAGCGAAAATGTACAAAGACTGTAAAAATACAGAGTGAAAGACTTGCTAGAATTGTGGCAGCTTATCTCTGAGAAGAGATGTGTCTGCTACTCGCATTCACAAGAAGATGATTTTACAATGAGGCTCCAAAGGCCTTTTTATCATAAAGAAAATCCAAAACCCTAACCCCGGAAGATGAAAAGCCAACAATTTTGTGGACCCCATTTTGGGTAGTTTCGTGTATCAACTTCCTGGGGCCGTAACTTTGGCATACGATCTTTGTTTGGGGCGCACGATAACTTGTTGGACAGGTATCGTCGAGGAGATTCATTTAGGGGGGTCAATTATAGCCTTTGGCTATAATTTAGAAGCTCTATACCAAAAAACCTTCATATGGGCCCTCAAAATGGCCCCAGAAGTTAAAAACTACTAAAAATAGTAAATTACCAAAATTGCCAAAAAATTGTTTTGAGCCAATTGGAAAACGTGGGTGGCTATCGATATCCACCTGGATCATCATTCCTTCTAAATTATTTGCATGAATGTTGTGGATATCCATATTTTAACTCACAACCAGCAATATGGAATACCTCTTGAATTATCTCCATCTAAATCCAATGACAATCCACAATCAAATAGTGGTCACTAGAAAATATTGACCTTAAAAATGGCATATTACAATAAGTTATTATAGAAAACAAAATTCTCATTTATCTTCTACATAATTATAAATCACTTAACAATGTTAGCTCAATCGTATTTTCTAGGGCACACACATTATTCCCCTCTTTCTATGCATGACATATATAAAATCATTTGATTTATGTGTAACCCTTCATAAATGACAAAAAGACTAGTCAAGGACTCATTAATGCACATGTTTTTTTGGATTGTGTAGTGGGTATATGTAAATTTTGTTAAACCCATCAATTATTAATAAATTTTATTCAGCCTTCCATGATGTCCACTAAACTTATTGATTTTGATCAATCGAACAAGAGAGTTCACATGGAAACTAGATCTTAGAATGGATACCATTTTCCACCTAAAAATAAAGGTTTTGAGGTTACATTTCATGACATACTGTAGAAAGTAATTATATGCTACCAAAAATCCTTCATGGAGACTTGAAACCATTATTCTTTTCCCTTCACCATCTATGAGAGTTTATTTCACATTCCTACCAAATTTTTGGGTTACATCACACAAGGAAACAAAGGACCCTCCCAAAGCCAATCCAAGAAACTTGTTTATGCCATGCCATGCCATTGTCATTCCTTGCCAAGTCATTCCATGCCATGCCATTTCCATTTCCACGTCATTGTCAAACCTTTACATGCCATGTCATTGCCATCCCTTTCCAATCCATGTCATGCTATGCCATTGCCATGCCAATGTTATGCCTTTCCAAGAAATTCCATGGAATGTCATTTCCATTCCTTTCCAAGCCATTCCATGCCATGTCATTGTCATGTAGCTTCACATGCCTTGTCAGTAGTTTCCCATTTTAACCTATATAACAATAAATATAACTTTCCTTTGTCATGCCATAACTTTTCCATGCCTCGCCAAGCCAATAAATGATATTAATTAAGTTACAACAGGATAAATATAACAACCCATAACACAAGTAATCATTAAATGAAATGGGGTTGAAAATGAAAGCCTAAACTAGGGTTTAGATATAAAAAACAAATGCTTGATGAAATGCAACATAACACATAACAACCCTAGAATATTCAAGACATCAAGCAATGGTATGGTATGATATGCATCAGAAATGGTATGCATTGGAGCATAAATTACTCCTAGTTTTTATCAAAGATACTCAAAGGTCTCCCTAGGAAGAGGCTTTGTGAATATGTATGCAATCTTTTCTTTTATTCCAATGTACTCCAACTTGATATTCTTTTATGCGACTTGTTCTCGCATAAAGTGGAACTTAATAGGAATATGTTTGGTCTTGGAATGCATCATTGGATTCTTGGAGATGCTTATAGCACTAGTGTTGTCACAGAATATCAAAATAGGCTCAACATATCTCACTTGTATGTCTTGGAGGGTTTGCTTCATCCAGATAACATGAGTACAACATGTTGTTGCTGTGATATATTCTACTTCTACTATGGATAAGGATACTAAAGAATACTTCTTGCTCAACAAGACCACTAAGCAATCATGTAAGTAGAAAGTTGATCCACCTGTACTTCTTCTGTCATCAATACTTCCTGCCCAATCTGCATCCATGTAGGCGACCATAGTTAACTCATTTCCTTTCGGATACCATAGCCCAAAATCTGTTGTTCCTTTAAGATATTTGAAGATCATTTTCACTACTAGAACACGGGTTTCGTTTGGTGTCACTTGAAATATTGCGACATGTCCAACTGCTTGCATTATATCTAATCTTGAGGTCGTCACATAGAGAGACTACCAATCATCGATTTTTAGAGTCTTTGATCAACTTCTTTAGACTCGTCATCTTTGCCCAACTTGGAACCGGTAACCATAGGAGTGTTCACATGTTTATATCCTTTCATTTTGAACTTATTTAACATTTCTTTGATGTACTTGGTTTGGGAAATGAAAATTCCTCCATCTAGCTGAGATATCTAGAGTCCTAAGAAGAAACTCAACTCCCCAAGTAGGGACATTTCAAATTCATTATGCATATCCCTGGAAAACTGTTGACTCAATATATCATCATCACTTCCAAAGATTATGTCATCAACATACACTTCTATAATAATCATACTTATTTGATACACTTTTATGTATAGGTTACTATATGCATTTCCCCTTTTGAATCCTTGTTATTGTAAGTACTTTTCCAATCTTGAGTACCAAGCTCTCAAAGCTTTCTTAAGTCCATACAGAGATTTCTTCAATCTACAAACATAGTCTTCCATTTATGACAGTAGAAACCCTTATGGTTGATCTATGCAGACTTCTTCTTCTAATTCTCCATTCAAAAAAGTTGATTTTATGTCCATCTGATACACTTGATCCTTTTGGAGCATGCATAAGCCAAGAACATTATGATTGCTTCCATTCTGGCCATGGGAACAAATGTTTCTTCAAAATATATTCCTTCAACTTGAGCATATCCTTTGCACACTAGTCTTTCTTTGTTTTTGGTTAATTTTCCATCTTTGTTTAAATTGTTTTTGAAGACCCATTTTATCCCAATCACATTTTTGTCCTTTGGTCTTGAAACTAGTTCCCATGTCTCATTCTTATCTATTTGATTTAGTTCTTCTTCCATAGCCTTGATCCATTGTTCATCATTTCTGGCTTCCTCAAAGTTACTTGGTTCAATTTTGGACAATAATGAAAAATGTCCTTGTTCAGATGTTTGTGTATTCTTTCTTCTTTTGGTTTCTACTATGGCACTTCTATCTCCAATGATTTGTCCTTGTGGATGATTCTTCGAAACCTAGAGGTTAGGTGTCCTAGAAGGTGTTTGAAAATCTTGTTGGTTGTTTTCTTCGTGTTCTGCTTCAAGTTGCTTCTCTCCTTGTTGTTTTTTTTCTTCTTCCTCTTCTTCTTTCTTTAGTTCTTCATTTTATTTTTCTTCAAAGATGTTTGAATTTTTTCTTTCCTTCTTGGTCTTCAACCAGTCTGTTTCATCAAATTTTAAATTGATACTTTCCACTATCTTATTGAGTATTAAATTGTAGAACTTATATGCTTTTCCTTTGCATGAGTACCCAACAAATATGTCTTTGTCCACTCGAGAGTCAAATTTTCCAATATTTGTGTCTTCCCTTTTTATGTAACACTTGCTTCCAAACACTCCAAAGTGATTAACATTGTCTGGTCTTCCTTTCCATAACTCATATGGAGTCTTATCATTATTCCTTCTCATCAATCCTATGTTCAAGATATGAATGGTTGTATGCATTTCTTGTCCCCAAAAGATATCACTTATCTTGGAGTCATTCAACATGGTTCTGGCCATTTCTTGTACAGTTATGTTTTTCCTTTCAACAACTCCATTTTGCTGAGGTGTCCTAGTTGTTGAGAATTGTCTTTTTATTCCTTGTTCTTCACAGAAATCCATGAATTCATTTGAAGTAAATGCACCTCCATTATCTAATGTAAATCATTCAATTTTCAAATCAGTTTCATTTTCAACGAGTTCCTTAAATACTCAGAAACATACGAAAGCTTCTGACTTTTTATTGAGAAAGCAAACCCAGGTCATTCTGGTGCAGTCATTAATGAGTAGCATGAAGTATTTTTCACCATCCGTTCCTTTTATTATAGTGGGCCCACATAAATCAATGTGTACAATATCCAATGGTTTTGTCGTAGAGTATTCCTTTGTCTTGAATTCAACTTTTGTTTGTTTTCCATGTTGACAGTGCCTGCACATATTATTCATTGGTTGTGTAAGTTCTGACATTTCTCTTACATCTTGCTTCTTGTTGATCTTGACAAGATTATCAAAATGGATATGGCTCATTCCCCTATGCCAAAGCCAACTTTCATCTCCTTTTCCCAAACAACATCTTTCTTCTTCGATCTCATTCAAGATGTATATGTTGTTTGGAGTCATTGTCGGTGTTTCCACTAGTCTTCTTGATCCTTCTTTCCTTATTTCACATTATTTTGAATTGAATATAAGTGTGTGTCCTTGATCACACATTTGACTCTCACTTAGCAAGTTATGTTTCATATTTTCAAAAAGTAGGACATTTTTTGCCACTACATCTTTGTTTCCAAGATTGATTGTGCATTTTCCTATAATTTTGGTTGAGTTATCATTGCCAAACATGACAGACCCCTCTTTTTATTTATTTAATGTTACAAATTTATTTTTGTCTCTAGACATATGCTTTTAGAATCCATTGTCAATATACCAATGGCTTCTTCTATTTTGGGATTGTAAGGCAAACCCACATTCCTCAACCTGCAAATATTCTTTCTTCCTTTTCCAAGTCCTATGTTGTTCCCCTATATGATTGAAAGGAACATGCATAGTTTCCCTTGAAGAAACTATTAAATCACTTCTGCAATTTTTGGTTGTATCCAAAATTGTTACATTTGTAGCATTCAATTTCATAACCCAGAGCACTAAAATTGTTATAATTTATGTCAAACATCTCAAGAGACTTTTTGGGATAATTGCCTTCATAATTATTCTTTGGATTTTCATAGCTACTTTTGTTCCAGGTGTTTTTGGCCTTTGCATAGGCTCTAAAATTTATGGCTTTATGCCCAAAATCATTGCAAGAATAACACAAGCCAAGAAAAATATTTTAGCACCTGGGTATGGGTGGTATTCTAGTTGGTGTTGTTCTTCTGAAATTATGATCTTCTTCTTGGGTCTTTTTTGTTGTTGGTTGTTGATTCCATGTTCCTCTGAATGCATGAGCTTCTTCTTGATTCTTCTTTATTTATGATTTTTGTATGTCCTCGTTTAGAGGCTTGCATTCTTCTTTCTTAATGGAACCCTTGATAGTATATGTGTGACGTCTTTGTTATGCTTCATTTCCTGTCATCATAGGGCTTGAACCCTCACTAATGTTATTTTGTTTGTATCCAAGTCCGGAATTTTCATAAAATGGTTTTTTATTGCAAGTGATTTCATCTAGTATTTTGTTGTTATTGCCAAAATTTAGTTGGATGTCCTTCTCTTGTAGTTCCTTTCTTAGTGAGACTATTTCAACTTCCAGATTCTATGTTTTTTACTTCTTTTCTTCTAGATGTCTCTTGAGTGTTTCTTCAATCACTTTGGCTTCTTCAAACTGAATCTTTAGATCTATGATATTATGTTTTGCTTCTTCATAATTTTTTCTAGGGTTTTGAAAGCCTTACTTCAGTTTAATTAACACTTCTTTGAGAGACTTGTTCTTCTTCCTTGTTATTCTGAGATCACTTAAGGAACTGATCAATTTTGCCTCAAGATTCACTTCTCCTTATTCTTCATCGTCTCCTTCATTATTTTCAGTAGTTTCCTCTTGAGTCTCTAACACCATGAAGAGTAGTCTTATTGATTCACTTTCACTATCATCATCTTCATCGGATGAGGAACTATCATCTTTGAATATAGACTTTTCTTTTTTCAAAATATTCCTTTATTTCTTTCCTTGTCTCTTTTATGATATTTATTTTCTTTCTTAGGAACTTCTTCTTCACCATTATTTGAACCCCTTGCATAAGGACATCTGGAAGAAAAATGGCCTACTTTACCACATTTAAAGCATTTGAAAGGATGCTTACATTTGTAATTGTCGGTTCCTCTTTTTCGCTTTCTCACAAAGTTGGCTTCTTCTTCATTGTTTGAATCATCACCATTGTTGGAGCATGGTTTTGACCTTGGCTTGTTCTTTCTTGTCTTCTTGGAGGCTTTGAAATTTGCTTCCCTTCTAGATGAATTTTCTAGTTCTGTTCTCATTTCATATGTTGTAAGTATTCCATGTAATTCATCCATGATCAATGTAGCCAGATCTTGTCTTTCTTCTAGAGATAATATTTTAGGGTCAAATATCATTGGGAGAGATATCAAAATCTTTTGCACAATAACTAAATTTTCAATTTTTTCTCCCATTCTTCTTATAGTATTCACAATTTCATCAACTTGGAGAAAATAACCTACAATATCTTCATCTTCCTTCATTCTCAGATGTTCAAATTGTCATATGTAAGTCTGAAGCTTGGCCCCTTTGAATATAACATCTCCTTCATAAGCATTCTTGAGATTGTCCCAGATTTCCTTTGCAGAATCACAATGCATAACTTTAACCATTTTGAACCTGTTAGACCACTTAGAATGGAATTAATAGCCTTTGAATTGTATTCATTGCTCCTTTTCCTAGTATTATCTGTTGGGGGAGAATTTGGTGCGGTGTATCCATTTACTATAGCTTGTCAAACATCAAATCCTTGTGCCTACAAAAAATCTCTCATTCTTATGCTCCAAAAAGAATAATTTTTCCCATCAAACAATGGTGTTCCATTTTTGGTAAATTATCCTTCCTTGTCCATGATCTACCTTTCAGTGGTTAGATTGTTCATGAAGGAACCTGCTCTTATACCAATTGTTAGAATATTCACCAATACTCAGAGAGGGGGATGAATTAGTATTGATCACTTTTTACCATTTTTAATTCTAATCACACTATGTAAAACTTAACCATTAACAATGCCATTCAAAAAAAAAAACATACATAGAACACAATAATTTTTACGTGGAAACCCAAATAGGAGAAAACCACAGAATTTTGTGTTTATATCATGTTAATATTACATTCATAGGAAGCATAAACTTCCAATATTCTCCAACACTAACTGAAAGGAGACGCCAAACCCTTGATTTATAGGCACCAACCTGAAGGAAGCTCCAACTCCCTGATTTACCAACACTGATTGAAAGGAGGCACCAACCCCTTAGCTTTACCAGCTTCAACTGGAAGGAAAAAGCCACTCCCTAATGCACAGGAACCAACCTATTGAATGAATACACCAATATTATCAACTGAGCACCAACTCAATGAGATATCACCAATCCAAGATGTTCATACACAGAGTACTTATGTCTTCACCTGCAGGCTTCATTCTGTAGACAATCCTTCAAACCCTAGCAAGCCTCATAGCATCATTCCAAAAATGCAATCACTGATGAAAACATCCATTCATGACAACATATGTTAACGAAAACATCCACTCACGTCAACATCACAACCTCATAGCAGAGCATACATCATCATCACAACTTCATGTCAACATCACAACCTCACGTCAACATCACAACCTTATAGCATACCTTGAGAATAAGAAAGATATTAAGAGAATCACTTAGACTTCTCTCGCACACCAGAAATACACCCCAACTCCTTGAGCACACAAGGAATTGATCTCTTGGTTGGTTCCACTAAAAATGTGAAATTCTATCTTGTATTTATAGTAATTATGTCCCCAAAAAATTTCTAGCGGAGTTATCAGATGTAAAAACCCATATCTCCTCATTCCTAGGGAGTTAGAGAGACTTCCATATACCATTGGAAAGTTCTCAAAATAAGATTTTCAACCATGTAACTTGTGATTCCATTTGAGTTAGTTATGTAGGGTAAAAATTCCCTCAAATATAGGGTATCCAAATTGACCAAAAATCAATACTTTCAACAATCTTCATCTTACAATATTTATCTTGGACATCTTGTGAGCTCCATTTGTGTACAAATCAAAGTGGGCATGTGGAAACAACCACATGTTGTCTCATCCCGTGAGGTCCATGCTTAAAATCTACACCACAAGGGGAGGACTTTGGAGTCATTTACATTTATTTCAAGGCTCTTGCAGGATTCTTCAAGTGGACACATCAACATCACTTTTAGGGGTTTCTAGGATTTGCTTTAGCGATTGTTCTAAGGTTGACATCAATGACAATAAATTTTCCAACAGTCACCCTACCATTCATGATTGGTTTGTTCATAATATATTGAATGGCAGCATGATCAATGTGCAGAAACACCAAGTAGCCAATAATGTAATGATGAAATTTATTGATTCCATGGACAACAGAAAGAAATCCTGTCTCTATTACCATATAATTGAATTTTGCAGGAGTAATATTTTACTAATGAAGTAAATAGCATACATTTTTTACTCCTATCTTGTCCAAGAACAACTCTAATAGTTGTATCTGAAGCGTTTGTTGACATATGGAATGGAAAGAACCAATATGTCCCTCTTAATACTAGTGCTATAGATATATTTTCTTTCAATGTTTTAAAAGAAGTATAATAGAAATAAGTCCAAAAAAACTTTGTAACTTTCCAATGTAATGTGAATAATATTAATGAAATCTTAGTAAAATTTTCCATGAATCAACGTTAATATCGTGCATGGCCTAAGAAATTACATACATCTTTTTGAGTTGTTGGGATTAGAAGTTTGGTAATCACTTCAATTTTTGCAAGGTCAGCTTGGATACCTTTGGGAGATGTATGATGCCCTAGAACAATTCCCTACATAAGTAGTATATGACATTTTTTGTGATTAAGGAATAAATTTGTTTCTTGGAATCTTATAAGGACGCTTTCAAGGTTATTCATAGCTTCATCAAATGTGTTCCCATATACAATGAATTCATCCATGTATACTTCAACATAGTCATAGATCATGTCAACAAAGATCCCAAGCACGACCCTTTGGAATGTAGTAGAGGCATTGCATAATCCAAAAGGTAGTACCCGGTACGCAAAAGTACCCCAAGGGCAAGTGAATGTAGTTTTGTCTTGATCTTTAGGGGCTAGTTGAATTTGATTATACCCATTGAATCCATATAAAAGATAAATATTTATTTCCTTTTAAAGTTTATAAGACTTGATCAATGAACGACAAAGGAAAGTGATCCTTGGAAGTGGCTTTATTGATCATTTCTTTGTAATCTACGCAAACTCTCCATTTTCTATTTTTCTTTTGGATGATGACAAGGGGTGAAACCCACTTGCTATCAAAAATAGGATAAATTAAAGTCACATTTAATATTTTTTACAACTTGGACTTCACTATTTCACGTAGTGAAAGATTCATCCATCGTTGAGGTTGTCTAATTGGTCAAAAATCATCCTACACATATATATGATGAGTGCATAAACCAGGGTGACTTCCTTTCATATCTTTATAATCCCATGCAAATGCTTTAGCATATTGTAACAACTCAATCAACCTTTGTTTTTGTGACGCTTCTAATTGAGGATTTATGTTGAGTGTTTTTTCTGGAAAAAAATATATTAGCATGTTATTTGTTTCAGATGTAGTGTAAAGACAATCTAAGATAGATTGGAATTAGTTCTGAATGGAAGAGAAATAACATGCTTCTTCCATCATATTCATAATATGATTGGTGGGTAAATAAGGATTAGTAAGGAGGTCACAAATGCAATCGTCTTCAATTTTCTCTTTAAATGAGAGAGATGATTTGATCATAAGTAGTTGTTGAATATTGTCATCATCACTATCTTCATTCCCCACCCACATGGGTGTTTCATGGGAAAAACTTGGTTTCCAGGAGGATATAGTGTGAGTTTCTTTGTATAATTTCCATGGGAAATAGCTATATCTCCATATCTACATCCAATAAAGGCATCGACAATGACCAACCATATCCTTCCTAACATCAAGGGGTAACCCCCAAGATTTGAATTGGGTTATAGAACCATGAAATCTGCAAGATATTCCCAAGAATCTACAAAGATTACTACATTTTCTAAAATATCTTTAGGTTGGACAATGGATTGTTCAACTAATTGGCGAATAGTAGGGGTTTGTCGAAGGTTATTCAACTTAAGATTTTGCATTGTCTCCTTGGTCATGACATTTATGGAAGCTCCCAAATCAATCAAAGTATTAGGGATACAAATGTTATTAATACAAACATCTACAATGGGACTTCCTGGATCTATGTACTTATTAGTGAGAATCTTTGCAAGCATCAAATCAACTAAATAACCAATCACTTGAACTATTGGAGGGTCTTTCCTTTTCCTTATTGGTTTCTTTAAACATAATTCCTTACCATCTCTAGCATAAATAGGTATTTTTTTTATGGCTTGTAATAATGGAATTCTAACACATTCATTTTTCAATTCCCCAAGAAAATCAAACCCAGTTTGAACAAGAGATTTATCAATGTTCAACCTTTTAGGATAAGGAGGAATTTGGACAAGACTTAGCTAGTTTGAATTTTAAAGGGAATAATTTGTTCTACTGAGGAAGGTTTATCAATTTGGTCATTCAGTTCAATAGATTTTTCCTCATCATCTTGTTCCAATATGATGGTAGGATTTTGGTTAATCACTTTCCCTTATCGTAAATGGACATTGTGAAGATATATAGGGGAAATGAAATAAGTTGGATAGATAGGTAACTCAGTGTTGTAAGCAAGATGAGATACTTTATTTATTTTTAAACTAATGTGAATATTCCACTAGAACGATTCGTCACAACAGATATTGTATTATAATGAAATATTTTACTATGTAGGTTTATTTTCCTTAGATCTAAAATTTATAATCATTATCTTAATGATCAAATTAATGAAATAAATGAAATGTGAAAATGAAATATCAAGCAAAAGAACACACCAACCACACAAATGAACACAAGATGTGTCTTGGGAAAACCAATATTAGATAAAATCCAGCTAGAAGGTGAGGCCTATGCATTGTTCTCTTTTCTTCAATAATGAAATGCAAGTAAAGAAATGGGGGCACTCATTACGGAGTTTTATATGATTTTGTGGCTTGAATGGCTACTACATGCTCTTCTTCCTATCTCTATTATGCTCTCAAATCCCACTCCTTTGATTCTCTACTCAACCAGGGAACAAGTACAATACAAAAGAATTAAATCCCTTCTCCTCCTAGCAGCATAGTAAGGGTTAGGGTTAAGGTTTTGACTTCCTCTGCCCTCAATTAGTGATTAGGTTTGGACATTCTAGGATCTTCTTGAAAATCAACACATGGCTACACCTGGAAATTTGAGTAACGAGGGTTGGTGTGGCATCCACTTGTACCATGGTAGTAAACAAGGTAGGTCAACTTGTAGGAGGCATAACTTTCGCATTCGAGCTCTGATTAAGGAAATTTTTGCACCATTGGAAAGTTCTTGGAGAGTATAACATTTTTTAGAGTGTGTGCATAGGTTTCAAACATTGTAACCCAAAACATGCAATTTAATGCCTCAAATGGATCCAAAAGGTTACGGATCCCAATTTTCCAAAGTGGGACCTACCACTAAGATGGTTATGCAAGTCGATTCCTCCAAATTTTTCCACCCAGGAAGTACCAAGATAGATGAAAAATTATATGATGATATAATACAGATTATTTATTGTTCATGTTAGGCATGGGCTGGGAAGGAATTTGAGATGGTCTTTAAGAAGGTTGATTAGATGGTAATTGTAATTGTTGTTGGAATGGAGGATGTGTTTTAGGAGCACATTGTTGAAGTTGTTTTTTTGGTAGGTTTCCACAAGGAAAAGGCCCTCGCCAAACCTATTTCCAAGGTTGGTTTTGAGCTTGGTGGATCCCTTGTTGCTATGATACTGGAGGATACCAAGTGGCAAAAGGATTTTTCAAATGTTGTTGATTATCTCAAAATGCATTATATGATTAGAGGGAATCTTGGGCTATACATGGTGAGAAAGTTTGCCAATATTTTTTTCAGTTTATGAAACAAAGTTGCTCAATTCCTTCATTAGCTCCTTGGTAAACTACTTTAGTATTGGGTAATGAAGGGAAACTACTTGTTGCATGGCTCTACTCACAAATAACACAAGTTTCTACATTTTTTAGTGGACACTCTTGTATATGGTGTTTCTTTCGAAGTTTTGAGCACAATATATCCAAATTAAACTCTTCTTCATCTTTCTTCTTCTTGATTTTCATGGTGTCCAATTGAAAAATGAGAAAGCTAAGGATGTTAGTTTTAACATTATCTAACAAATTCCCAATATCATCTCATATGACTCCATCCCCTGAGGATTTAATGGTTTTTGATAGACTCTCTCGTGGACCCCTAACTTGTTTATTGTTACCACCTGAATACCGTCTACACAATTTACAAATGGAATCATATGATAATTGGGAAACATATATGATTTTTATTAAATTTAGCACATCCAAACATTCATCTCAGATACCTTTAAGAAGAATAATCCTGAGTCTGTCTAGGTCCATTTTATGTTGTTTGGATTGTCTAATATTATCTTGAAATATTCAGACATAATGTTCCAAAATTTCTTCTTCCTTTCGAGACATTTTGAAGATTTTTCCTCACAAGTCCCTTTCTTGTAAATAATCTTGACTTATTTTAGGAATGATTGTTTCATACCCTCCCAATTTTGAATAGAATTTCCACCAATCCCCATGAACTAGCATAAGGATACATCATTTAGAGTGCTTGGAAATAATTTCAATTTTTGAGCATTAGAGGAGTAATCGTAACTACAACATAGGACATCAAACTCAAAAAGAAATGTATCCATATCTTTACAATTTAACTCATGAAAGTTGGTAAAGTAGAAGGTGGGTATTCTTCAATTGGGTTGTACCATTTGTTTCTTGAATAGTAAATTCAAATGTGAAAGGATTATGTTGAATATAACCTTCTATTTCTTCTTCAGCCATGATATAGAAGGGATTTTTCCAAAATTTCAGAGGTCCTTTAAGGGCTACAAATTCTTTTGAAGTAGCACTTGAGCTCATTTGGTCACCCTCTCGCTCACAAGCTCACATAAGATAAAGTGGTGCGCAAGTCTGGAGGAGGAGTGCAGTTGCAACAATGGCAGTGGGGTTTTGGTCTTGGTTTCTAGTTTTTGGACTTTCTGCTTGGTGTGCTACCTTTGGAGAAAGGTGTGTTATCCCTTGGTTATCTGTTGGGTCTAGTATTTCTTCTGAAATTATTCTAGTTGTCAAGGTTGCAGTGCTTGGGGGTGGTTGTATGCCTATGGTTGGGTGACAATATTGTGATATTTTCTATGGTTAAATGAGCACATCTTATCACTAGTAACATAGGTAAATGGAAAATCCCTGGATGGGGTGTTATGCGGACAGCTGGGACACATGGAGGCGCCGACTGGGCACATGGAGGAGCCAACAGGGCATGCCATTAATAGCGGCCACCCTCCCGGCTGCGAACAGTTAATTTGAGCCCCTGCCTCCGTAAACACTAAGTGCTGATGGAGCTCCTCGCGCGTGGATGGGGAACGGAAGGCCAGAGCACTCAACTCATGTCGTTAATGTATCTCGCAGCCCCGGGCTTTGTTCATTGTAGTTACCAGGGAAGCAGACCACCCACCCTACTCATGACTTCGTCACAGTTAACTCAGCATTGCCAAGCCGGAAGTCTGACCCTCGCGCTCACCATGCCACGAATTCGGGGTCATCCTCGTTGAGGTACCGGCTGGCATTCACTAGAATCCCACAGAAAATGCCACCAGAGGTTTGTTCAGGCATTTTAAGTGGCCAAGAAAAATCGCAGAGGAGGCGCCACCATTGCACCCTCGCCACCTCGAACTTATGTGGAGGAAGACCTATCTATTACGCTCCCTGTGGACTTCTCTGAAAGCAGGATGTTCGTTGTCCCGGATAACTGGGACCCTCCGACGCGCCTCGAGAATTCGCCAATTGCTTCCAACCTGGATAATTCTCCACAGCCACCCACCACTCATAGTGAAATATACACGGCCTGCGTAATGGAGGAGGAGCCACCAGACCTCACCGCCAGGGAGCAAGAGTCGTCGGACTGCAGGACAAGGGTACTGGAGTTGAGTCGTGTAGGAGCGGAGCCAGGAAGAAATGTGCCACCCTCGCCGTCGTTGCTGCATCCCGAACACCTCCAACTAATCTTCGACCTGCGCAGCTTGGTGGATGATCAGGCCTTCCGAACCTTGAGCATTAGCCAGCGCTTGGACATGCTATATGCGGCATACTCCAAAGCCTCTCCACGATGTCAATGTCCTACTTGCGCGCAGCCCTTTGTTCTTCCCGGCAATGGCGGCACTTCGACTGACTAGGTTCTGGTTTTCTTTTGATTTCTCATGTTTTTCCTTTTACCATGTATCAGATCTATGGCTCCCCCGATTTCTAGCTTAACTTGCTTTAGTTTAGTCTTTCCTGTGCAGTTGAACTCAGAGAACAAAACCCCTGGTTTCCCTCGGGCAGGGTGGCGTAATTCTACGTCTAATTTTTGCTATTACAGTAGACAGGCCAGCTGTCCTGGTTTCCTCTATTGGCAGGACAGCTGGCCCATGTATGCCAGTTGTATGCCTATTTTGATAGTTTAATACAAAGGTTCTGCTTTTTATTTTAAAAAAAAACATAGGTAAATGGAAAATGAGAGATTTGTAGGATCATGATGATGATGATGATGATGATTAACGCCCATTAAGACCTAATTGGTCTATCGGACCTTAAGAGGGTAAGTGATTACTTGTGATTCTTTAGAATTTTGTTTCTGTGCTCGAAAAGCATTAAGAG
>JASDQU010107438.1:13004-24209 GCA_032191745.1 Picea mariana | reverse complement strand
AGACTTGTCACTGCATGTCCTTTAACGGTTGAGAATGTATTCTAGCACTTGAGAACTTTTCAAGTTCTTGTTGAGCTTGTTGACTTGAACTCTCAATGACACGACTTCTTCTTCAAGCTTCTCACACTCTTTTTCTTTCTTTATCATTTGGATCTGCATTAATTCTTTCATTCTCTTTCCTTCTTCATGTTGGGTTTTCAAGGAGATAATTTCTTCTTTAAGTCTTCTTTCTTGTTGATTGAGTTCTGCTTCAAGCTTGTTTGAATCTTCATATATTTCCTTAAGATGGATTTTCAAAATATTTTTTCTCTTTTCTGCTTCTTTTACCTTGATTTTGAAGTGATCAACTATTATTGGACAAATCGGTAAGTGCGGACACAAACTAATCTCCCTAACTTTAACAAGAATCTAGAAAAAAACAGAGTAGAATACAAGCTTCTCCTTAGATTTCATTGCAATGTAAACTAGTTCAGAGAGGGATAAATGACATACCATTTAAATGTCATTTGATCCTCACTAGTATCGTCCTTGATCCATATTTGGATTTGTTGGATGTTGAACCTGTTAAGAAGCACAAACCAACAAAGAGAGAGAACAATGATATATATATTCCAATGAAGCCTATGAATAACATCAAGGAGTTATACAATAAAAGTAGAAACACATTTATAGAGAAGAATGTATCACTGCATTATATTGATGAAAGTGGAGAATACAACCGACGCCTTGATGTTGCAAGTTCCCTTCCAATGGCCCTTTGCTTCAACACACACACCTTTGCTCCAATGATTTTGATGAAGAGTATTCACAACCTCACTTGGAAAGCTAAAGCAAATCTATCACAAGTACAATCTTCAGCAGAATTCTTCATGCATAAGCCAGCCTAGCCTTTCCCATGAGAGACCCCTCTTTGTGTAGGGAGAAAGAGAGATGGATGAGGAGATTAGGATGATCCCACTAAATTAGAGAAGCGAGTAAGATCCAAACCAATCAAAGGCCACCTCATATTCTAGAATATTCTCTTCTATAACTTTCGTGAATTTTACCTTTTTCCCTTGTTTGGGCATCATCACACCCTAAGCACAAGCAGCCTGCAGTGACGTCAGAGTCCAATTTTGGTGCAACATGCGATGATCAAGCATTCGTCGCACCCCAAGCATTTAGCAGGGTGCGATGATATCCTTTGATATGGTTTTTAAGAAAAGAAAGATGATTCACTTTCTCATGGAGAAAGTCTCACTCAGTAGCTTCAAGGAACAAAGAAGTGAGTTATGAATATATTGTTAGTTGATCACAAGGGTGACCAAAATAATGTGTAATAGCAACTTATTCAGAATTTTTATTCGGTTTTTTAGAACCCTCCTTTAGCTTGATCAATTCTTCCTTGAGTGATTTGTTTTTCTTCCTTTATTTCTTCAACTCAGTTAAAGCACTAATTAGTATGCTTCAAGATCTACTTCATTGTCTTCTTCGTCACTTTCAGGAGTTCCTTTCTAAGTTTCCATGGCCATAAAGAGTATTCTTTCTTAGTCATTGTTTCTTTCATCATCCTCATCAGATGAAGAACTTTCTTCTTTTGAGTAAAGGCTTTTCTTGAATAATTTATTTTTGTTTTATTTATTGTTTTCCCTTTTATATTTCTTTTCTTTCTTGGGAGCTTCTTCTTCATCGCTATCTAAATTCTTAGCATAAGGACATTTAGAAGCAAAATGACCAATTCTGCAACAATTAAAGCATTTTAATGGAAGCATACTTTGTACTTGTCGGTTCCTCTCTTCAACTTCCTTACAAATTTGGTTATTTCTTCATCTTAATCTTAATCATCGTTGCAGCTGCAATTTGACTTTGACTTTCGATTATTCTTATTTTTTTTCTTCTTGGATTCTTTGAAAGTATCTTCCTTCATGGATGGGTTTTCCTGTTTTGTTCTCATTTCATAAGCTGTAAATATTCCATGTAGCTCATCCATGCTTAGCGTACCAAGATATGTTATTTATTCTAGGGTTGAAATCATAGGTTCAAATCTCATTGGAAGAGACCTTATATCTTTTGGACAATGATTGGTTCTTTAACTTCTTCTCCCAAGCCTTTAATAACATTCACTATTTCATCAACTCGCATAAAGTAAGATGTAATATCTTCATCTTCCTTCATTTTCAGTTGTTCAAATTGACCTTTATGAGTTTGAATCTTAGCCCCTTTGACTTGGCATCTCCTTCGTAGACATTTTGGAGTTTGTCCCAAATATCCTTTGCAGAATCATAGTGCATAACCTTGACATAAACTAAACTAGTCAATCCACTCAAAATAGCATTTGTAGCTATCGAATTGTTTTCACTGAGTTTCTTTCCATATTTATCTTTTCGAGGAGTGGCAAGTGTCATGTATCTATATACTACTACTTTTCATACATCAAACCCATGTGCTTGTGTAAAGTGTTTTAATCCTTCTGCTCCATAAGGCATAGTTCTGCCCATCCAACACTGGTGTTCCATTTTTAGTGCACTCCATGATCTACCTTCCAGTGATTAGACTGTTTTTCTGAAGGACCTGCTCTGATACCAATTGTTGGATTATTCACCAATACTAAGAGGGGTGGGGGTGAATCAATATTGAACACTTTTTACCATTTCTTAATCAGAACATGTGAACATTAACTTTATCAATAATATCATTTATTATTGCATTCAATATATCATGAGCAGTACCAAGTAGTATATCATTTGTGATTGCATTCAATATATCATGAGTAGTACCAAGTATTATATCATTTATGATTACATTCAATATATCATTAGTAGTACCAATAAACGGTGCATAACAAATAACCACAGATACACAGTACACTAGAATTTACATGGAAATCCAAATGGAAGAAAACCACATAATTCTTTTTTATATATCAAAGATTACATTCATAGGAAGCGCCAACTTCCAAATTCTCCATCACCAACTGGAAGGAGGCTCCAACCCCCTATTTACAGGCTCCAACCCAAAGGAAGCTACAACTCCCTAAATTTTCCAGCTACAATTGGAAGGAGGCTCCAACCTAAAGGAAGCTATGATCCAACCAGAAGGAGGCTACGACCCCTTGATTTACAAGATCCAACCTGAAGGAAGCTCCAACTCCCTGTGTTCTCTGGCTCCAAATGAAAGGAGGCTACAACCTCCTTTCCTTACCCCTTCCTTCTGCTCTGAAATATAAATTTAGGCTCAACCTATCGTTGTCTCTGTCACTTCCACTGTCACTATCACTGCCATTGTCATCACTGCTATTGTCTATGTCACTGTAAATATCATTGATAATCAACCTGTCATTTTCACTGCTATTGTCTTTGTCATTGTAATTGTAATTGATAATCAACCTGTCACTGTCACTGTCACTGATACTGATACATCATCATATCAACCCGATGCACTCACATATTTCATATACCAACATCAAAACATATGGAAAACATCAAGTATCCAAACCATGTGCCAAAATATACCTCAAGCATGTACCATATCCTCCATGAACCATGTACCATAATATATGACTAAAGTATGTGTCATAACATCCAAAAACCATATAACAAGTATATGCCTCAAATATGTTCCAATATCACAAAGATGTGCCTCTAACAATGAACCATAGCATCCATAAACCAAGTACCAAGGATACATCTCAAGCATGTATCAATATCACCAAGACATGAACCTCAACCATATGCAACCATGTACCAAAAATGCCTTCAAGACATGCCTTAAGAATGTGTCATAACATCCATGATACAAGCATCAAATGCACATAAAAACATACTTTTACTCATGAAGAAGAGCTAGTGCATATCATCTCAAACCAACAAACCAACCTGGTGCATATCATCTTCAGCAAACACAGGATAGCATCTTCATTCAAGACCTTTTCACAAATCTGTGACTTGTCCACTATCAACCCGTGGGCATTCACACTTTACCTCATTGTGACCTATGGAAATCCATGCCTTGCTCCACTGTGACCTATGGATAACCTCAGAAAGCCAGTAAAATCACTTCTTGCTCCTTCTGACTTTTCCTTTCGCTTCCTCGGATTCGTTGCCTCAGATTCACTAACAGATCACTTGTTAGATAGATATTCAATGAACTTGTGTATATACAAATGAGAGGCTCTGTGATGTGTGTTTATACTTTTCCAAGTAACTCCTTTACTAAGTTTAGGGTTGACCTATGACTTTTGGTTGCAACAACTTTTACCTTTTCAATTAATTTTGGGTCAACTTGTAACTTCTTTTTGCAACCGTTTGGGGGCTTCTTAACCATTACTTCGGGGCTTCAACTAAAAGAGGGCATAACTTCTCAATCGCGAGGAACCACCTGACATACCACCTATCGTTGGAAATGGCATAACAAGGACTATCCATCTATGAGGGTTTTGCATGTACTTGCAATTTTCTTCAACCTATTTTTCCTCAGTCAACTTCGGGCTTCATGACCACACTTATGGGATTCTTGTAGAGTTCTTCAAAGTGTATTCCCATGAGGGCCATGCTTAAATCTACACCATAAGGGGACCACTTTGGATACTTCTTCAACTATACCCACTACTTCTAGAGGCTTCTAGACTTCTTCTAATGTTGACATCAATGACAACCAATTTTCCAACACATTGAAATACAGTTGTCCAAAATCCCAACATGAGACTGTTTACTCTTGTTAAAAAAATGGGTATGCACACTAATTATAATGAAAAAAAAAAAGAAAGCATTGTAAAAGAGAAACTACAAAATGACCACAAATTGCATCATCGAAGAGAAATTAGTAAAAAAACACAACTTGCTACTTGGTACAATAATATTGAAATAAAATTTGATTGTTAAATTCATTCATGGTAATTATGATTTATGTAATAAACTAGTAAACGACATAGATGGCACATTTAAGTTTTACACACGTGTTGATGTTGATGTTATTAGAGGTCTAAAATTCAACTATTGGAAAATATCGATGTCAATGAATAAAGCACTCATACATTGATGATATTTTTAAATATTAAAGGTCTATCTTAAAAGTGTCACAAAAAATAACTGCAAAAAACAATTGCTTGTCATATGAGAACAATTCCTAATATATTTATCATGTGCTAAAAATATATATATCTTATAAGTCACAAGGGCTAATAATGCATGGCCCGTCCTTCCATCCCACTTGAGTCAAACTACATGGTCTCCTTTATACAACTCTTTTTAGTGTAAGAATCATGGGAACACTATACCTTACAAGTAAACTAAGTGGACATAACTTCATTTTGTTTGACAAAGTAAACTTCAAGATGTGTATATTAGGATCAACACAATGAAAATATCTATGTGATTTTAGTTCATTGGACAATGGAGATCACATATTGATATGCTTCATGAACACACATAGTTTCCAATTGCATGATTTTGACACCATAGATAATAGCTATAACATCATAAGCATCAAATGTATTGTGATTTCAAGAGAATCAAACAATGAAATTAGTCAACAACAACATATTTAAAACAACATTTGAATGCTTCCTTACAATGACTCTCTGTTGTGTTATGACATCTTACAAAAGAAACATAGTTTTACAAGAACGTGAAACAAATGTAATAAGGAACATTGAAAATCGCACACTTGATCTTCTCTTCCAAAACATGATTATAAGAGTAGCAAACATATACCTATTATCATTTTCTCCCTTGGCTAACTTACTTGCATTAGTGGATATGGTCACATCAAAATTGTGAGATAATGCAAACTTGGTGCTTGCATAAAACTTCATTATTACAAAAAGGGAGAACACAAAGAAAAAATCTCGAGTACATGAGAAAGTACAACTTACTCTTAGTAACAAATAAGCAATCAACAAAAGCATGTACCTTGATAGACCACTTTTAGACAAATATACCTAGACATGACATAAGTTCATTATATTTGATGCCTATTGGACCAATTATCATGTAATCTTGATTCCCTTGCTATACATGGTAATTTGTCATTAAAACCCTATCTCATATTTTCTTAAATTCAATCATATCTTCATTACACCATCAATTCATTAATTGATGGTAATTTCATATTAATGATCATACATTGATTCTTCAATCTTAAGCTTCTATTTCTTCAAATTCATACTTAACCATCCTTATAATTCTACCCATTAAGAAAAAAAAAAAATTCTTATTCCCATGAAAAATATCATTGCCTCTCGTAAATATGATGAGCATGAGCCTGTGGTGGACACTAACAAAAATCAAGCCACAAGTAACAAAGTATTACAAATCTTCTCCCTCTTTCCAATAAATATTCCACTTCCATATCCAAAAAAAAAAAAAAATGAGCAATAACATTTTCTTTTTACATACCAAATATAAAAATGAGCAAATACATTTTCTTTTTACATATTATACATTTTCTTTTTACATACCAAATATAACACGAGTCCAAGATAAATGTGTACCATCTTCCATATATAACCTCTACATAGAAAAAAAAAAAAAAAATGTATATGTGTGCAGCTCCTAGATAAATGTGTACCATCTTCCCTATATAACCTCATAGAAAAAAAAATGTATATGTGTGCAGCTCCTATCTCTAATATGTATAGATACTCGAGATTTAAGAACTTGAAATAACTAATTTACCAATATGTATATAGACTTTGATCTTTAATCTCCACGTTACAAAGTGCTCACATATCACATTCTTATATGGTTTTGGCACCATGTTGGTCAAGAAAAACGTTTCCAATTGAAATTCACTTGCTTGCTACTAAGGGATGATTCGATTCAACTGTATTTTTTTTAATGTATTTTTATTTATTCATTTTTTTATAAATGTTTAATGGTTTTTAATTTTTTTAATTTGTTATTAAAATTTGGTTAAGTAATTTAGTTAAAATTGTAATTTTGAATTGATAAAATTGTTGTTTTTATTTAAAAATGAATTTAAAATTTTTTAATTCTTTCATTACAACTAGATTGTGTGGTGTTAACATATAATATTTGCAATTTCATTAAATTTAAAATGATTGTTACAAAATTTCAAGTAAAAAAAAAATATCTTTCTTTTTAAGTTACCAAAAAAAAATCATGAATCATTTAGATACTACTTAAATTTGAAAATAAAGCAATAGCTTAAATGTTTTGGAAATTAATCTTTTCCAACCACTTAGAATAATGAGAAGAGAAATTGACATTTTTTATTTAGAACTCATTGACAATCATTTTAAATTGAATTGCAAATATCATAGATTAACATTACATAATATGATTACCCTAGAAATATTTAATGGTGTTGAAACTATTTTTTATAAAAAACATCAATCTTAATAATCAAAAATTACTATTTCAACAAAAAGAAATTAATTAATTAAATTTCAATAATAATAAATCAAAAAAATCAAAATCATAAAACATTTAAATTAAAAACTATAATATAAACATTTTATTATTATTATTTATTAAAAATAAAACATTTTATTTAAAAAACTACCAACACTACATCCCAACACTAGTGACACAATTACAATTATCATGTAACTCTAATCCTAAAAAACTAATTTATCATATTCATTAGTTAAATACAAGTTAGCTCTAATGTCAGCCTTTTATAAAAGGGGTTAGTTATAATTTGGACCTTTCATGAAAGTATGTACAAGACTTTAGCTTTTCTATTTTTACTTGGAGTTTCATATGACCAACCTTTTTAGAGTCTCTATACTTTTGTTTTTTCTGGATTTATGGAGGATAATTAATTTTCACAATTCAAAAGGATTTGGATCATTTTCTTATTCATTTTGATCTAATAGATTGTTCAATGGAACCTTTTTTAGAATATCAAATCATTGAGCTGGGGGCTATTTATTTCACAAATTGTTGTTGTGTGGGGAGTTTTTAGATTTTTGTAATTTATGTAGAGGATCCATATGTTTGTTGTTAATCATTTGAGTGGGTTTAATGGTTATGTGTTTCCTCTAAAGAGACCATTACAAGTTCAAATCTAGAAGATAGTAGAGTATGCACACCTTTACAGACTTTAGTAGTTGAATCGTTACACAAAGGGAGTCCATTGTCCCATAAACAAGGGGGTCTCATACACTAATTTGGTGTCTATCTTAGTTGTGACATTTCCAAAAATTTGATGATGATAATGATGATTATTATTATTATTATTATTATTATTTTGGTGGATTTTGTTCATACACAATTCCTTATATGGATTATGGGAGACTTGAGAATTGTATATTTTACCATTAGAGAATGATGATATTAGATGTATGCATCTCAAAACCTGAATGTATCAAATGGTCATTTACTTATAATTTAGTTTTGTTTCCATGTAGTATATTATTCACTTTTAATCAATTTTTTCAGTTAAATATTTTGTGAGATCTATTTTCAAACACATTTTTATGTCAATTTCATTCTAATAAAGATCATATTTTTTGACACATTTCTGATAAAAGTTAGGTACATAGAGTTTCACTTTACAAGTTTGCAAAATACTATGTAAGTGTATATAAGGATATTACATTCTCTTTCAAAGGTCTTTAGCTCGGGTGGTTGGGAGGAATGATGTTATCCTCCCCACCTGGGTTCAATTCTCGCAAGTGACATGTTGAACTTGTTGTTATCACTCCAGGAAACTCTCCTAGGCTGTAAGTCGGAGATGCCTGGTAACTAACTCTTTTTGAGACATATTTTCTTAATAATCGATGTGGTTTTTGGATCAAGATGAATATCTATGGACTGGACTGTGTGTTTAAGACTGTCTAGAAATATCAAATATCACAAGGCCTTCTAGGAATGCAATCAGACAAGGTTTAATTAAATGGAAGAGAAGATAGCTCATGAACCAGATTATACTCATATAAAACAAGCACAATGGGTTTAAGAACTAAGGAAATAACTTATGATTCTTAACTTAATCAATCAGCAAGTGAGATGACAGTCACATGTAAATTGAATAAGCGCCAATAAAGAAATCATTCACTCATAAGATATCAAAGAACAGAAAAGAAAAAGTCTGACAACACAACTGAAGGAAGCTTGCAATGTTTCATATATTAAGAATAAGTTTCTTGGTTACAGTAGCAGCATGTAGAACCAAAAATCGAACCCTTGGTTCATCTTCTATCCTAAGTTTTATAGCATTACAAAGTAGTTCTAAGATCCTGAAAACAAGGATCAAATATACTAAAAATAGTAACTCAAAATTCAGTTGCAAAATATGTGGGATGATCCCCAAGAATGAGGTTAATCCCAGATTTCATGATCTCTCTCTCTTGTTGACTGTTGATGAAGTGCAGGATAGCCTTCCAAGGCTAAATGATGACCCTCCAGATAAGCTAAATTCGAATCTGCTGAGGTGGCAAAGTGTCCTAATTTTCTGTCTTGGTTAAAGATATCAAACACCTTTGAAACACCTCCTTTTTCCACAATCTGTCAAAACTAACTGTTGGATTTACTTTGATAATTCATCAAATGTTCATTCGAAAGATTGCAAACATTTTCAACTCGAAAAAACTTGATCTGTGTAAAAACTTGATTTTTTTGAACATGACAGGCTTTCGGTGGTTACTTGGAAAGCTTCTGGGTGAATTAACTACTGAAAGCGTAGCTTTCAGTGGTTAATGAACAGTCGTCCTGTTCGCCTAAACCACCGAAAAGGAAGTTTTTCCAGAAATAATCTGCTTTGGGAAAAATCAATTTTCTCAGTCGTGGAATGTCCATTTTGCATGCTCCAATAGTCGATCGACATCTACAGATCATAAGATTTCCAATGGTGCAATCAGATTTGGATTTGGAGTTAGGGAAGCTAGAAAAAATTTTTTTACAAGATTAGGCATCGTTCTTTCAAAAATGCCAGTGTGTTTTTTATCGTTAACATCTGGCTCCAACTGGGATGGATACCTCCCTGTGAGGTTTCCAAGAACCTAGCAGACCTTGTGCCTTTGGTATTGGGCCATGGAGTCATTCAGCCTTTTCAGTGGTTAATGATCACATACAAGCTCGCCTAAACCACTGAAAACAGAAATTTACCCAAAAATCAAAACTTGATGAATCTTGATTACCTGCAAGAGTACAAAGACCTCAGGGCTTGCTAGATGAAGCTCCTCTCTCTGTTTGCAGCACTCCCAATTCTCAGTATGAGGCCAACAGGCACATCCACCATGACTACCTTCCATGATTAGGAGAGACATGAGGATTTTCACCAATTGCATATTTCAGCCTTCCAGAAACACAATGAGGAAACCAAGCTTCTAATAAAAATGTTGAATTCCTTTGCAGAAAATGTAAGCCGACCTTCTGACTATTGAATGTTCATAGTATTGGCAACAATTTGCAACTTATCAATGCTTTTGTAAGGATCTTTTGTTGCTAAGAGGATCAATTTAAAGTTAGAAGAATTAATACTATTTCTACCATGAATGTAGTATCGCACGTCATCCCACCAAGGTAAGCTTCTTTCTTTTTTGATTGGTTAATGCTCTGTAGGAATGTGATTTCCATCTCGAAGAGGCACGGAATTTGAAACATTGCCTGGAGGGATAGTGCCCACATTTATAACACTTAAATTGGCTCTCCTAAGTGCAAAAGTAAAAGCATAGCTCACATCAGCAAATGCTGGTTCAAAACCAACTCCATAGGCAACTTCTGTTTTTTCAAAATGAATAGGCAACTTAGAGTACATTTTAAGTGGAGGTGTTGTACCACTCATAGAACGCATCATTTCAACCTTGTGTCATCTGCCAATATATACATACTGCAAAAATTGAGGTGGAAATGTTGTTGCCTGCTGAGCAAGGATTATGCTGCCCTCGCATTTACCCATTGATGCAGAAAGCATTGGAAAGGAATAATTTCTCAGTTGAACCTCCAGTGAACCTGTATTTATGGAAACATTCCTTCCCATCGATCTGGAGAAAGGTATTCCCATCTCAGGACTAACACTGTCAAGCTTTCTTATCATTTCAATCATGCCAGCATTGCCACCTTCAAAATGACCAACTATAGTCAAAAAACTTCTTTTTGACTTTCTTCTTCAAGAATAGTGTTTAGACTTGATTTGATAATTCATAATCATCCTATTCCAGAAGATTTCATATCATTCCAACTTGAATATCTCGAATCTGGGCAAAATTTTGAATATTCTGGTTAAAACAGCTTTCTGTGGTTAACAGTATTTGGATTT
>JASDQU010107437.1:148155-175262 GCA_032191745.1 Picea mariana | reverse complement strand
AAGATGTGAAACTCTTTGATTTGAATTGAGCACGAGTCAACTTCCCCATTTGACAAGATTCACATACAGAGTTATTAGGCTTAGATATTATTGGAAGTTCTTTCACAACACCTTCATTATTCAGTTTGACAATATGATCAAAATTAAGGTGTCCAAGCTTTCTGCGCCATAACAAACTTTCATCAAATTTGGTTAAATGACATTTCTCCTTATCTTCCTTCAGAACATATACATTGTTTTCGGTTCTAACCCCTTTTGCAATCATCTCTCCTATGTTTACTGTCTTTATTTTACAATCCTTGGCAGTGAAAGTGGCTTCACATCCTCTGTCACATATCTAACTGACACTAAGAAGATTATGCTTTCAACCATCAACAAATAGTACATCTTGAGCTTTGATTCTTCCATTAATTAAGCTTACTAGACCTTTACCTCTGATCTTTCCTGGAGCATCATTTCCAAAGTTCACACTCCCTGATTTATTTTCTTTTAGTGATAGGAACTTACTTTTGTCACCTTTCATATGATTGGAGCATCCGTTGTCAATATACCAGGGGTCTTTTTGTCATTGAGCTGACAACACTAATCCACACTTGTTATCTTCATTCTTCTTCCAAACCTTGATGTTTTCAGCTCTGTGATTTGAATCCGGCTTATAGTTCTTTAAGAGAAAGTCTGCAACTTTATGTCCATAATTATGGCAGATGTAACATTCTGGTTCATTGAATAAAGGATCATAACAATTGCTATGATTAATCTGCGTCTTTTTACCAGCCATCACATGATTTGCGGTATGTGGTTGTTTTTTACTTGGCTATCTCATCTTTGTTGTGGCAGGTATTTATTCCTTGGCTGTCTTGATTGCTCATGTCTAAATCTTAAAGAACAATTTATAGCTTTGTGGCCAAAGTTAGAGCAGTAGAAACAATATCCATAGAAAAAATCTCTGTACCTGGAAAATGGATGTCTTCTTTGAGCAAGTCGATTTCTTCCATGCTGATGATTTCCTTGAACAAAGGGTGTATTATTTCTTTGTTCTACGGATTCAGTTCTGGTAGTTTTTCTTTCACTCCTCCTTGGCCGCTGATTCTCTTCCTTTGTTTATGCAGGTTTGTTGTTTTCAATGGTTGTAGATTTGACAAACTTGATGGATTCTTTGTTGCTTGGCTGACCACTACTTGATCCATCTTCATAACCCAAACCAGTTTTCAACTTTGAATTCATTTTCTAATTCAGAGTGGAGGCTAATTCTTTTGAGGCTTTGATACTTGTCAGATTCTGATGTTATAAGGCCCAGAATTTCTCTAGACCTTTTCTGACAGTCACTACTTCAACTTCCAATTTTTCACCTTTTGTTCTCAATTCCTTCAATTGTTGTTTGAGGATGTCTTCAATCTTCTTAGATTCTTCTAACTTAACCTTAAACATATCAATTTCTTTAGATGGTTCCTTGCATGTTTTCTCATACCTGAGATGTAATTGTTTTTCTTTTCTCTTCTTTTCTCCGAGTCTATCAATCTCTTCCATGGCATTGACAAGTTCTCCTTCAAGATCTACTACTGCTTCACAATCAATGAACTCACTTCCTATATCTTCAGTGTTTAGATCTTCTAAATATATTAACATGATATCATTTATTTTATCTTCAATAGAAGAATCACTGCTTTCATCATCTGAGGGATCATCATCATTGTTTACACAAAGGCTTTTTTTCTTAAAATTATTCTCTTTATAGAACTTCTTGTGTTTGTGCTTCTCTTCATCATCATATGTCCAATCCTTTCTTTTGTGAGGACATTTAGATGAAAAATGACCTATTTTACCACATTTTAAACATTTGAAGGGTAGTTTACCTTTGTATTTGCCTGATCCGTTCTTCAGTCTTCTCACAAAATTTTCTTCAATATCATCTATATCGGAGTCTGTGTTTTTCTCTACTTTAAAAGATGCCTCTCTTGTAGTGGATTTACCTTTGGTGATTCTCATTTCATAAGCAGTTAGGGTTCCAATAAGTTGATATAGTGTCAACGTTTTGAGATTAGCTATTTCCTCTATAGCAAATACCTTTGAGTTAAATCTATGAGGAAGAGATCTTAATATTTTCTGGACTAGAAAAGATTCAACTATCGTTTCACCTAGGCCTTTCATAGTGTTGACAAGTTCTTCTATATGTAAGAAGTACTTACTGATAGTTTCATCTTCATCCATCTTTAACTGCTCAAATTTCAGTCTATGAGTTTGAAGTTTTGCGTCTTTCACCTTTTCATTACCTTCATAACTACTTATCAGTTTGTCCCACATAACTTTTTCTGAATCACAATGCATGACTTTGACAAACTCGGATTCAGCAAGTCCACTGAGGATGGAATTCATTGCTTTTGCATTAAATCTAAATTCCATCTTATCATCTTTTGAGGCCAAGACTACAGGCTTCACATATCCTATTTCAACAACATCCCAAACATCAACACCTAGAGACATTAAATGTGTTCTCATCCTGATTTTCCAGAAGACAAAGTTTGTTCCATCAAACAGAGGGTGTCTATTAGTTGAACTTCCATCATGACTAGTCATGTTCAAGCATAAGG
Source organism: Picea mariana (assembly GCA_032191745.1). NCBI lineage: Eukaryota > Viridiplantae > Streptophyta > Pinopsida > Pinales > Pinaceae > Picea > Picea mariana. The sequence continues at coordinate 172,674 of JASDQU010107437.1, read as the reverse complement.
ATCTACCTTTGATCAAAGGCACCGACTCTGATACCAATTGTTGGAAATATAACTGAGAGGGGGGGGGGTGAATTAGTTATGTATATAAGCTTGAAAATTTTCTTGTTATTTTCTGATTCTTTCTAGATTATTATTTAATGTGTTGTTGATAACTTAACATGCATAGATATACAATGATCAATCACACAGAATACATAGAGACATTGATTTTCCTGAGGAAACCCATAAAGGGTGAAAACCTCTTCTTCTTAGGATGTCAATCAAGCTCCAACTTTCATGTACATCACAGTCTTTGAGTTACAACTCAAATATGAGTCTACAACCTTTGATAGCAAGCTACAACTTGTAGAGAGCACTAACTCTCAGATTTCTCTAGCACCAACTAGATGGAAGCACCAACTCCTAGGTTTCTCTAGCACCCACTAGATGGAAGCACCAAGTCCCAGATTATCTTCTACCACCAACTAGAATTTAGAGGACTGCAATCCTCCCTAGCACCACCCTACCACCCTAATTGAATCTTACAAAACTTTACTTACTTGCTCTGTCTCTGATATGGTCTATTACAATCCCATGTCTCCTCTGCCTTCTTCAACTTCTATGCTCTATTCCCTTCTGCATCGTTCTGCTTCTATGCTTTGCTCTTTTTATTTTTGTGCTCAACACCTCCCCCTGTTCATCTTCTCTTTTGCATTTTATGCTCTGTGCTGTATTTACATTCTGTTTACTGTGCCATAGATCTCCACTTCCGGTTATGCACTGCGTCTCTAATCTCTCCTTCAGATCATGCTCTACTTCTCACACTACCCACATGCCTAGCTATCGTAAAAGGCACACTCTCTTCTTTGTTCTGCATGTCTTTCTCACGCTGAGTCGTCTACATGATCATAATTGCAACTCCTCATCTTGTTTGGTGGTTATACCAAGTATGTTCATCACCAGTGACTTATCATGATATTCTTTGCCTTCTCTGGCAGTGAGACCCTTCGTCTTCTCTGTCACAATTGAGCTTATCCTCTCTATTATAGTTACAGTCTTTGACACTCTTCCATTTTTCAGTGGTCTCTATCATGAGTCTTCTTTCCACTGATATTTATCTCAAGACTCTTCAGCTCCTCTGGCGATCACCATGAATTTGTTTGAATTCTCTGGCAGATACCATCAGTATTTTCTGATAGTTACAGAGAGAACCTCCACGCGCTCATCCCTTTGGTGACTTTTCCCTTCCTGAGAAAACTTTACAGTGGGCGCTAGATTTGCTTTCCAAGCCCCTTCCTTTCACGTGACCACCGATGGTGACCACTCATCAACTAATATGACTCTTCACAACTTCACATTTTGGATTTTCTACTATGAGTCACCCCAACTCTCCCAACTCCCGATTTCTGAAGAAGAGCCTAGCACTGCTAGCTACGTTCCCTTAACCTTCACTGATGTGAGCATGGCTGTGACCACAGGCCTAACTTCTGAGCGCTTTGCAACTTCGCACATCGGATATTCAGCTGTGAGTTGCCTCAATTCTCCCAACTTGTGAAATCCAAAGTGGATCCTAGTGACGTGCTAGCTCCTCTCTTAACCTTCACTGATGTGACCATGGCTGTGAACAGAGGCCTAACTTCCAAATCTGCGCTTGCCAGATCAATGGTCCAAATCTCTTCGTGATCCAATGATTGAGATCTTCTCTTCACGTTTCATGATGTCGAAAGTTGTCTCACCTCCCTTCTTCTGATTCCTGAACTTGCGCTTGCATCAGATCAATGACCCACAATCCTTCCTCTATCAACGACTGTGATCACCTTCTGCATTTCGGGATTTCAAGTTTCATGACATCAGAAATCAACTCGCGCCTTTCTTCCAAGACCTGAACCCCGACTCTCCGCTTACCCGATCAATGGTCTAGAGCTCCCCACAATCTAAAGGTTTAGATTAACTCGCGAACTCAGACATCGCGAGTTCCTACAACTCTCACCTTTGACTTTTCTAGTTCGTGAGTCAACGAAATGATAATCTCTCACCACATGTCCTTCCCAACACCAAAAGCTAGGATTGACTCCACTCTTCCCCTTGCAAATATTCCGAAGTTCGATTCTCCAAACTCCTGGATTTGCTGCCACCTTTCAACCCTAATGATGGATAGTTTCGATGACTTCAAAACTTGTCTCATGCAGTTTCCTTGGGATCCAACGACTGTTGGTCCACGCACCCAGATCTAACAACTGATATCTATTCTCCTCTTCTCTACGCGCTCGTTCCTCTTGTCTGGACTCTGATCCAACGGTCCAGATTCTTCACAGTGCTCAATCCGACGACCACTATCGCTCCTCCTCCTCCTCCTCATATTACAATTTCTAAGTGTCAAAGGACTCGACCTTTGATCCTTCTGCGAGTCCTGATAAATTTGGGTCTTGTCTACATTTCTAAAAATGCTATTTCTCCTGAGATTTGGCACTGAAGTTAACCTCGGCCCTGGCGCACACTTGTGCTTTGTGTGCAACTCTACGCTATTCCTCTTGAGCTTGATTCCTTATGCAAACTCACGGATTCTAAGGAATCCTGTGTACGCTCCTTGCTGCCTTCCTGTTTGCTGTCATTGCTGCCAATATGCCATCGTCGTTGTTTTTCTTGCCATCAATGACAAGCACACTCTACCTGTAAACATGCCAACAGGTTTCTGCAATAGTAAGGGAAATGGATGATGATGCATGAATAATTCTTCCCGATCTTAACTTATATATGTTCTTGATTATTACCTAAACTATCAAAACCATACATGAATATTACAACACAACCAATCCATAGACTAAATTCATCTTGCAAAGTATATCATCCTTCATGAACGCATAAAGACAAGTAAGAACACAAGACCCAATATCCTCTCTAAACTCCTTCTTTATTCATCTTCTTTCTTACTAAATAACTATTACATTCAAGATCTTTCCTCAATTCTCTTTCACGCGCACCTTCTCACACTCACATACACATACATATATCTCTACATCTGTATGTGTATCTCTATATGTCTATGTGTATATCTATATCCCAATATCGTTACATATTTATATCCCAAAATATAGGGTTTCAAGTTCTATTCTTATCTTTCCCAAAATAACCCATTACAATGCATGGCATAGCCATCTTCAGTTAACTAGCTATTTGCCTTCTTCTACTTCTTGTTATTTATACATCTTTTCTGTTGTCCTTCTATTTCTGGAAAGTCGCACTATCATCATTTGCGCTTACTTTTATTGCTCACTTGATTTATCCTTTTGTCTTTGAGATGTCTCCATCCTTTGTGTCCTTCTGTGCCCTTTCTATCTTTTGCGTGAATCCTTCCTTCTGCGTGATTCCTTCCTTCTGCATGATTCCTTCCTCCTACGTGATTCCTTCTTTCCGCGCTCTTGTTTTATACTTAGGCTTTCATATTGAAAAATTTCCTGTCCAACAGGCTGCCAACACTCACCTGTGGCTCGTCCTGAGCCACTCAGGCATGTTTCTTGTTCTTCCATGCTGCAATGAACTGTTGCGCGATAGCCTTAGCTATTTCCACCTCTGTGACAATGGTGGCCTTTGTTACTGTGCCATGTTTTTGGATGCTTAGCCGGTCTTATTCCTTTGGTTTCTTTATGTTTCTTCATAATACGCCTTAGAGGCTCCTCCTTTTCCCTCTTTAAGGCCTCGTCCCGCCTAATGGTGGCTTAATTCTAGACGACGACATTAGGAGGCATGTTGTCAAGGGGGCCAACATCGCTTCTCAGAGGCACAATAGTTGGTAAGCCTTCTCTTCTTGTAATCGTCTTCTCTATCGGTAATCTGATGAGGTTGCTTGAGGCCGACAACCTCCTCCTTTCCACCTACATCTATTGACCATGTCTTTTGATTCAATTGGGGCATCCTATACGAGGTAAATTTTTGGGCCACCTCACTTTCAGTGGGATCCTGATCCGTTTCCTGCTCTTTTACTGTCATGAGGCGTTCATAACCCTTGAAGCAGATACTGACTCTCATATGGTTGTTGTGCAATTTTACGGGAAATTATGTGAGTCCCTTCTTTTAGTATTTGCTTAATGCCTGAGTATGGGTCCCCAGTCAGCTCTGACACTAGCTATGCTTTGATAACGTCCTATTCCATAAAATTTAGGTTGGTAGGTTTGTACACCATATCACCTTCCCTACTCAGCCCTGTGGAGGTCGATGGTATTCTTGGTGGAGATTTCCCCATTTTTCTAAAGTGCTTTCTAAGCGAGCGGAAACTCGACTCTATTCTCACTGGGTCTCTCTTATCTACTCAATGTGATATGCAAAAGTTTAGTTCCACTTATGATGTTCTTATGTTGTTGTGGTTTCGTGTCGACCGTACCTATCCCATCTTGTTTTAACTAAATCATACTCTCCACCACCAGATTTGATGAGTAGTGCCATCATTGCATCTTAACTACAAAATCATTTAGGAGAGTTCTCCCATGTACCACCGATTGGCTGTGATTTCTGACGGCTTTCCTGAGTAAATGCTTATAATTCCCTGTCATGCCGATCGTGCTCTTTTCCGTTCTTGAAAGCAGTTAACGGTCTTTTTGTGCCGACCTGCATAATAGTGTGTTTCTCGTTGCAGACAGGCCTATCCATATTGTCTCGTTGAACTTGATGCAATGTTCACTTCATGTACGATGATCAGTCCAACTGCGCAAGTTATGATAACTTGGAATTCTTCTCACTCGTTTTTTGTCTCCTATCACTAGCTTTTTCTTTTTTTTCCCTTTTCTACTTTTATTTGGTTTTTCTTGATTTTCTTGCTACTATGGTACATCTACTATAATATAGCGGTTTCTGCACTCCATAAGTCACTGCATAGACAATCAACTGTCTCTGTAGAGCTTCAACCAACTTCCATTCACTATTTCATCCAAGATCTGTCCATCCAAGGTTCCCAGCTACGCAACACCTATCTCTGTTATCTGCTGGATCACATACGACCCTAAACAGTGCATGTGAAACTTCCCTGGGTGCTGTAGATACTTACTTTTGTAGAGTAGTACCAGGTCATTGACTTGGAATTTCTTGGTTTTAATATGTCAATCATGCTAGGCCTTCTCTCTAGATTTCTGCACCTGTTGATGGAATCTAGTAAAAAAATATCCTCCTCAAGCTGGATTAACTACGCCAATATCTCCTCTATTGCACTTGTGCCCAAGAGCTTAGTGATGGCTGCAATGCGTAGACTAGGTACAATGAACTTCATTGGCATTACTGCTTCCTGTCCATAGACCAACTGGAATGGTGTCTACTCTGTCAGCTGCTTACTTGTAGTTCTGTAAGCCCATAGTATCGCAAGGATGCGTAAGTCCCAATCGTCTCTTCCAACATTGAAGATATTTGTCAAAGCAATCTCCAAAATTTTATTGAAAGATTCTACTATGACATTAGCCTAAGGGTGATATGGTGTACTTTTCTGATGATGAATTTGAAATTCCTCAGTTAATGAAACAATGGTTTGGTTAAGAAAGTGCGTACCTTGATCACTAAGTAAGATGCGTTGACATCCAAACCTGGTGACTACATTCTCAAATAGAAACTGTGCAACAGTTTCTATAGTGCAATCAACAATTGGTGTTGTTTCTTCCCACCTTGTTAAATACTCAGTCGTAGTGATGATGTACCTTGATCCTAATCTCCTTACTTGTGGGTTTATGGGACCCACAAAATCAATAGCCCACTTTTCGAATGCTTGCAATGTAACATGTGAATTTAATGGAATTTCATCACGTCGAGATGGTTTACGCACTCTTTGGCATACATCACAATACTGAAAATACTCCTTCATGTCCTTGAATAGTGTAGGCCAGCAAATCCCTATGCATAAAATCTTCTATGCCGTTTCTTTTCCTGCGTAATGTCCTTCAACAATCCCTCCATGTGCTTCCTCCAATATGGACGTTCTTTCTTGTTCCAGTATGCAACGCCTCAAGATTCCATCTACCCCTAACTTGTATAAGTTCCCTGCAATTAGTTGATAGTCTACTGCCTTTACTACCAATTTTTTCTTTTGTGCCACTCTCATGTCAGATGGAGCCACACCTGTATGTAGAAACTCCACAATGTCCACGAAATAATCATCCACCATCATGACTGCGAATAACTATGCATTCAGGAAATTATCATCTAAATTACCTACATCCTCTCCTGTCAAGATCCATGAGAGGTGATCTGGTCCTGCATTGAGTTTCCCAGGTTTTACGATGACCTCAAAATCATATTCCTGAAATAGTAACACCCATATGCATATTCTACCTCCTAAGATAGACTTATTGACTAAGTATTTTAATGCAGAATGGTTGATGTACATCTTGAAGTGAGACCCAAGTAGGTAATTTCTGAAATTCTAGAGCACATAGACCATGGCCAGGCCTTCCCATTCTGTAGTGGTATAATTGTTTTCTAGATATAGACAGTTTCCTACTTGCGAATACAATTGGATTATCGATTGCACCTTCTCCAAGTTGTGAGAGCACTACACCCAGTGCAATGGATGATGCATCGGCATGGACATGGAACTCTTTGTCCCAATCTGGGAAGACTAAAATGGGTGTAGTGACCAGTCTCTATTTAAATGTGTCCAACCCCTTCTGGCAATCCTCATTCCATTGGAACTTGACTTCTTTTTTCAACAACTTCTCCATGGGTGCTGTAATTTGCATGTAACCTTTAATAAATGTCCTGTAATAACCTGTATGGCCCAAAGTTGCTTGTAGATGTTTGAGTAAGGTCAATGAAATTAATTCTAGAATAATGGAGAACTTGTCTGGGTCAAGCAATAGGCCTTGCTTGCAGACAATATGTCCTAGTAGAATTCTGAATGGTGCAAGAAAGATGCATTTCTTCAAGTTTAGCAAAATCTGACACAGTCTGCATCGATCTAACATGAGCCAAAGAATTTCGATATGATCCTGTAGTATACTAAATACCATCCAATCGTCTAAGTACACTTCCAAATATTTATGGATTAAGTCTTTGAATGCAACCAAAACCACTCTAGAAAACACTGGAGGGGCATTCTTTAATCCAAATGGCATCACCGTGTATTGATAACTGACCTATTCTCTCACAAATATGGTTTTATGTCTATCCTCCTGCACGATTTTTATCTAATGGTAGCCAGAGAACCCTTTAGTGAATGAATATACTTCTTGACCCCCTATTTTCTCCAGTACTTCATCAGTGAAGGGTGTTGGGACTAGGTCATGTAAGCATGCTTCATTCAACTTTCTTATGACAACGTAGATTCTAATCCCTCTAGTCTTTTTGTCTTGCACCACCATAGGGATAATCCATTCATATTCTTCATTTGGTTCAATGATTCTTGCATCGAACATCCTATCTAGTTCAGCCTTAGCCTTCTCCTTATACCTCGGGTTCAACCTATATGGTCTCTGTCGGATTGGCTTAGCTCTCGATTTTAGTGGAATCTTCAACTTCCCTAAGTTGCATGTTATCCCCTTCATCTCTGAGTGTGTAGTGGGAAATAAGTCCCGATATTCTTGTAATAAGTCTACCACCTTCTCAATTGTCTCATCGTTCCAATAGTCTCCTATGTGCACAAACTTAGGATTCTCCGTTGTCCCAATTTTGACTTGCTTTATCTTTATTGGTTGTGTGTATGTGGAAGATACCAACTCTGGTCCTTCTATTGCATGTGTGTCTTCTGTCTATGGTACCTGGACATTCCTGGGATCCACTTCATCGTATTCCTCCTTCGTGACATTATAGAATTCCAATAGCTTCTGGACCATTAATTTGGCTGCGTGCGCACTACCTAGGGGTTCTTCTTCCATCGATTCTACCTTCAAGAAGATCTTTGTTAGGATGGCCTGTAGGGCTACCTGTATGAAGGGATATTCATGTTCAAATGTGAAAGTGACTTTGAATCTTTGGACCAATCCTTTTCATGTTGTTGTCTCTCTGTGCATCTCCAATTATAAATACCAATTCCTCGAGATTGCATCCAATGTGTGTATGAATTAGTGCGTCCATTCTGTTTCTGATACCGAGCGCCATAAATCCCTACATTTTTCCATGTGATCCGCTGGGTCACTTTCTCCTATGTATTTCTATGCACTTACTTCTGCTTCAGGTCTGAATCATATCTACATAAGTATACTGCACTGTGCCCAATCCTTAATACTCTTTCTGTGTGCGACCCACCATCTAGTTGGAGTTGCTTTTAATACGACATCTAGTGCTATCAACCTTTGTTGTTTAGGTACATGTAATTCAAATGATTTTATAAACATATTAATCTCAGTTAGTCCATCATACTTGGGAGGTGGGTCATATAGTTTTGTGCCAATCCAACACAAAGATTGGTTTATATGGGCACATATTCTAGTTGATACTTCATTCATCCTCTACTGCCAATTCTCTAGACCATCTTCTGAATATGATGCCACGAACTCAAAAATTCTCCAACTGCCATCCATTGTTGGCTCGACATAATCCTCCATTCGTGCAGTCATATTATATAAATTTTCCATGTCATTTTATCTTGCTGATTTTGTATATCTCTTCCTTTCTGATGGGTCTAAGGGTGCAATAACTTTTAGATCCTTGACCTCAGAGATCATCTCCCTTCTTTTCAAGTTAATAATTGCCTGGTTATCAACTGCTCATTCTAATCACATTAAAGCTGGATATGGTTGAATATCATATACGATATCAATAAATTCAAAAATTTCCATGCTTAGCACCCCATCTATGTTTACATGTACCCTCGTTAGTCGCCCTATCGGGACTATTTTATGTTGATTCACAAGCCTTAACTGGACAGGGGACCATATTAATTTAGGTTCACCCATCCTCTCCCATGTTTTCTTAGGTAGTACATTCACATCCAATCCTAAATCTAGGATAACATTATCCACATTGTATTCCCCAATATGTGCATTAAAATTGAATTCCCCAATGGTTCTCTTCCTGCACAGTACCATTCACTGTGTGACAGGGCTGTCCCTTCCTTTTGAGCAATGATCAATCTTTTGTATAATATACTAAGCACAGTTCTATCTCTCGTCAGTTCTACGTGACTTTTTAATAATTCAGTTAGTGTACTTACTTGCGTACTTGAATTTTTACGTACCGCTGGGTCTTCTAGATGAGGTAGCGATGATGTGGATGCTTCCCCATGTGGTTCAAGTATTTCCTTTCGTGCGCTCTGATATGTTTCTTTTTCTTGCTATGGGTTGAATGCTAGCATAGGCCCAATTGAATTCCTTACCCATAAATCTGTTTGATTTCCTCAAGTTTCCATATCATCTCTTGTGCAAACTCCTCCACATGCAATGACTGCAATTTTTGGTCCTTCACTGCATTTTTCCACTGATATCATTTGAACATTCTGATTTTGATGCAGATTTTGATTTGGGTTACCTATGGCTTGCTATTTTGCAACTAGTTGGGGACAATCCTCAGTTGTGTGATACAATGCTCTGCAATATGTGCATGTGGTACACAAGTTCTAGCAATCTCGGGCCAAGTGGCTTAGTCTATTATAGTTGTAAAATATAATCGGTCCTCATCCTTCTCAACCAAAATTCCCTGTTCCTTGGCCTCTGCCAGCATTTTATTTGTTCCCTTTATTGAAACCTCTTTGGGTGTTATACTATGCATCACTCCCATCCCCACTAGTATTCTCTTCCTAGATCATGTATATATCCGATGTGCTCTCCCTTAGTAGGTCGAATGCACGACAATCCTTTTCTTCATGTCCTAATGATTTACAAAAATTATAAAACAAGTTCTTTGGAGTACTATAATATTTTTGGAGTAATGGACACTCAGTAGGATGATGTACACATTTCTTATAGATCTCGTAGTATCCTCCCCTGGGTAGTGGATTCAGTGCTCCTACTGCCAAGTACTACGCAAATGATGGGCATTGATCCTTGTGGTGGCCCTCCATCTTGCACTTGGTACACCAAATTTGTTATCATTTTTCCCTTCCTTTGGTAAGCTTAGCCAACTGAATTATTAATGCGGCTAACTACGTTTGAACTTGCACCATTCCCCCAGTGTCTCCTGCCGACGATGACTCTAATTTTATCACAATTTCTAGTGCCTCGGGCTACAATGCAACCGTCTGTTGAATTAGTGGTCTACGAATGTGGGGTAGTAATCCTACAATGAACCACTATTGATTCTACTGATCTAGAATATGGAAAGCCAGTCTCCCCATTACATCCTTAAAGCGTTGATCTTAATCCCATATTGACTCTATTTGCACATTGTTACACATCAAATTTACTCGTTGCAATGATGGCTAGTGTCGTCATTATAAATATTGTAAGTGTCGCATATTGGTCTCAAGTGTCGCAAACATCATACTGCCTATGTCATCTCTCTAATGACATCGTAAGGACACTAAGACACCTCAAAGACTAGTTTTTAAGAAGGAAAATCAATTAACAGAAGAGTACAAACCTTGTGCAACTGAAAAATCCACTAAAATATCAATTTTGGGGGGGAGCTCTCCCCTACCTACTGATAGGGAGCACTGGCACTCTGTACCCTCTTCTAGGGGAGTGTTCTAGCGCACTGTACCCCTTTCTGAGGGAGCACTAGCCCTTTTTGGGCAAAATTTGGTTTGTTGGAGAGAATCAGGGGACAATCCCCTCAATATCTGAAGGTAGTTGGATTTGAATATGAGGTCAAGGCATGATCTTAGGGGATATCCAAAACTGAAGGAGAGGAATCCTCAACTTATCCCAAAGATATCTCAAGTGGTTAAGCCTCTCCAAGCCTATATAAGGAGGCCTCCTCATGGTAGAAAGATAGATGGAGATTGAGAATTACATCAAACTTATGATCCCATAAGTGAGATGTTATCAAAGCATAATCAGTGTAGATTACTTGAGCAAAGGGGTTGGACAAGGAGAGCTGGAAGAGGCTGTTGCACCTCCATCAAAGGATTGTAAGCACCTTTTACTTGTTCTCATTAATAATCAATGATTGGCCTGTTTCTTTCAAATTTATGTTCATTCCACATGAATTTGTCTTTAGTAGATAGATCTATGTTTGAGATAATCTCAATAGAATAGGAAGTTCTTTGTACCTTTGTTTGTTTTACAAGACCTGTTGAGGAGCTCAGGATTGGAGCTCAGCTTGGATCTTGCGAGGACAAACACCGTTAACAAGGTACATATCCCTCTTCTTCCTTTTCACATATTAGCTTAGTTAGATCTAAAAAGAATGTCAGTGTCCATGCTAAGCACTTTTTTTTCTTGGCCTTAGGAGTCTAGAGACCAAGAGGGAATCCACTTGTCTGCAAGAGGATTCACCTGTAACACACATGTTTGATCTCCTTCAGTTCAATAACATACTGTGATTATGACTTTGAATTTTTGAACTCTTTTAATAATGCTTTCTTTATTTCTTCCAAAGTCCTAGCTTTTTCGGTAGCTGTAATACCCTATAACTTGTTATACCATACTAGTGCATGACCCCTACACATTGTCGCTAATTGCGCAATATTCACTGCTTCATCCAGTATGTTTTTAGCGGCCCAAACTATCTCACAAACAAACAAGTGTTATTCCAGGTCCTTCGACCCTACTCCCTTGAATTTAGGAATTCTAAGAGTATTATATATCCCCACCATGTTGGTCTTTGTATTCCCTCCTCTCAGTGATGTTGGTACACTCTGATTTTGATTCTGCATACTACTCCCACTATTTGAACTAGTAATATTTTTTCCTCCTTGGCTAACTATGATGGCTTTCGACAAGTCTTCAATTGTTATTTCTGATTGTGGTGACGCACATGGGGTCATGGATTAAACACAGGATCCTGTCTGAGTAGGACTTTTCAGTTCTTCTATTACTGGACTAGACTGGCACCCCTCTTCTCCGCCTCATGTATTTGGTATCTCTACAATTCAGACATGTGTGCAAGGTTCTCCAACTTTTGGCTCATTGTGCGGCTCTTCTCTCCCATCACTAGTCTTTTTCCTTTTATACCTCCTTCCTTCGCGTAACTCTCCAAATTCATAGTCTTCCTCTAGTGTACTACCTTCTTGCATCCTCAGTCCCTTCCTTCCTCTTTCATGGCTTCCTCCCTTTCCTCAGGTGATCCTTCTGTTATCCTCAAACTCCCCTATGTGCGCAAATCCCATTTATCTATCGGACTCCATTATCATCACATTATTTTCACATAATAACATCTTTATCCACATATTCAATGATTTCAAGAAGCTCCCACGTGGGCCTTTGAAAAAATTTCTTTCCACAACACTGCATGACTAAATGCAATCTACGTCAAATTCTGTAACATAACCCCCTAGCATAATATCCAACCAAAAATCAATTGCTCGAGTGGTTGGGTTACTAACTGAATTTAGCTTCCCTACCAGTTCTGGAGTCCAATTATTCGGTGCTGCAACACTAAACCTTCCTATCTTATCTACTAACCTTTCTAACCACCCGATCAAAATTTCTGGGAATTCTCCAAAGAAAATTTCATGTTGATCTGTGAACACACACTTTTGCATCCATTTCTCGTCACTCATCCGAGGGTTCCTGTTCTCTTTTCGTGCGAAGTCAAGTTCTTTTCATTCCAACCAGTCAATGATTTCTTTCTTAGTCGACCTACAAAACATTCCCTTAGTCGTAAATTCCCAGTCCCAACAACATATCCATTTGTTGGCTTCTTCTTGTCTGCGCAGGGGTTATGAGACCCAAGGTTTAGTTTGATCGTGAACAAAAAAAACCCATAAGACACTGACCCTTTCAGAATCACCTACTTGCGTAGATGAAATCTCACTCGAGGTATATATTGGGGCTGCAAGAACCAGGTTTCTGTAGTAGTAAGGGAAAGGGAGGCTGATGCGTGAATCATTCTTTCAGATATTAACTTATATATATTCTTGATTATTCCCTAAAATATCACAACCATACATAAACATTACAACATAACCAATCCATGGACTAAATTTATTCTTCAAAGTATATCATCCTTCATGAACGCATAAAGACAAGTAAGAACAAAAGATCTAATATCCTCTCTAAACTCATTCTTTATTCATCTTCTTTCATACTAACTGATTATTACATTCAAGATCTTTCCTCAATTCACTTTCATGCGCACCTTCTCACACTCACATACACATACATATCTCTCTATATATCTCTACATCTATATGTGTATCTCTATATGTCTATGTGTATATCTATATCCCAATCCCGTTACATATTTATACCCCAAAATCTAGGGTTTAAATTTCTATTCTTATCTTTCCCAAAATAACCCATTATAATGCATGACATAGCCATTCTCAATTAACTGACTGTTTTCCTTCTTCTACTTCTTGTTCTTTATACACCTTTTATGTTGTCCTTCTTTTTTGGACAGTTGCACTATAGTTGTTTGCACTTCCTTTTCTCGCTCGCCTGCTTTATCCTTTTGTCTTTGCATTGTCTCCATCCTTTGCGTCCTTCTGCGCCCTTTCTTTTTTTTGCACAAATCCCTCCCTCTGCACGATTCCTTCCTTCTGCGTGATTCCTTCCTCCTGCACGATTCCTTCCTTCTGGGCGATTCCTTCCTTTTGCACTCTTATTTTATACTTAGTATTTTATATTCAAAAACTACTTGTCCAACAAAATGTTAGTAAAAATTCCCGATTTTTGTCCTTTTGTGTAGTCATATTAGTATAAATTATAAATTTTCTACTGGAGATTGTCTAAAATAACAAATAGTACTTTTTTATTGTTTTTCAGAGTAAAGGTAGGAGTTGTAAATCTGTTGTGGAGTATGAAAATAAAATATAAGAGATGCATAAAGATTATGAGTTAAAGAAGAAAGGATGTCATGAGGCATGGATGCCCCTGAAGACTCCAACCACCAACTTGAAAAACTTAGGAATGAATTTATGCGCAAGTCTTTGCATGTTGTCTCTTTAGGTACTGGGAAAATAATCAACTGAACTTGCTCCTTTTATGGATGTCGAGTTAGGTTATCTGATGATTTGTTTTGTTTATAGAATATATTTTTTTCTGAAGCATTTATTTATGTCTACATCTCATGCTGTGGAGGGCCAAGTGAACGAGCTAAGAGACCTTCAGGACCAACACGAGAGGGAAAAGAAATTGTGGTCCTTATCAGTTAACCAACTAAATGACAAAATCAAGGTAAGCAGAGTTAGTTTTCCATATCAAGAAGCATGATTTATCTCATGACAAAATATATGGTGGCCCAAGCTTCAACAATATGCTTCTACATACCTTTACATTGAACTTAATGAAGATACTACTAATAGTCCTCAAACTAGGCATATCACTACTTGGGATGACTTCTACAAAGCCTCAAGACAATGTTTTTACCCTCTTGGATACCTACAGAACTTGATTTGCAGATGATTTCAACTTCAACAAGCTTCAATTCAAAGCATCCAACAATATATTGGGATTTTACCAAGCTTTTGATCTAACTCCAAATCACAAATTTTGAAGAGGAACTTATACTTAAGTTTAATTCTGAATTGTTGGTTGTTTTCCATCATGATGTAACATTATTTGAAAGCCCCTCCCTAGATCAAGTCTTTCTTTGTGCCCTCACCATATAACACAATCTAGACAAACACCCTTGCTTCCTTTCCCCCCATAACCATATCCCTATCCTTTCCCAAAACCCTCGTCCTTCTTAACCTCCTATGCACATCCTTCTAACACCAATGTTACCAATTTTTCATCCTCTCACATCCTCCCCTCACCCAATCAGTGCCACTATCATAAAAATTCAAACTATGCTGCTACATATTGTAGGTTCTTACAAATCCAAGCCACCTCTACCACCTTATCTGTGGAGGAGCATGCCATTGCATTTTCCAATTCATATCTATATCCTGACCCATATTCTCAACTAGAAATCATCCCTCCTCCCAACCCTAATATAGAAGACCCTTCCTTACTCTTAATACTAAGTAAAATTATTTGCACTCTCAAAATATCCTTTTTACTAAGAATTGTCAAGTGAAAGACCAACTAGCCATGAAAATCCTCAACAATGTACCCAAAAGAATATCATATCCCAAGACCTTGTAGGTCATATTCATCTCCCCACCACATCATACCCCTCTCCTTATCACCTTAGTTGGGTACTGTTGGCACAAGGGAAGACCCAGGGTTCAATGCTTCAACAACACACCAACAAAACCCTAACTACCGACCCTTTCAGCAACACCTGTGAAGCAGATGAAGTCTCACCCGAGGTAGAGGCAGTGGTGGTTGCAGGACTCAAATGTCTGCAACCTAGACGGGACACAGATCTGTGATTACACCACTCTAACAAATCATTTAGCAGTTAACATTCATCAGTATTTAATCCTTATTCACATCGCAGATCCAAATCCTAATTACAGAACAACGCAGTATTCAACCAGATCTAAATCATCTAAGCACTTAGCATATGGAAAGAGATCAGATCTAGCATTAATTCATATCACTAAGCATTTAATCTGTCCTACCAGTTTCATCTAGACACACATTATTGCACTAAGAATAAATCACATCAATAATATAACAACCATAATGCACAAAGCAACCATAACACAGTATATATGTGGTTCACTCCAATGTGGGGCTACGTCCACCAACTCTTCTCTTCTTTATTATATTCTGCCAAGCTTCTTATAGGCACAGAGCATCAAAACCCCACTCTACAGAGGACAGGAGATCTGCACGCACCTCACTAGATCCTCCTTCTCCGAGTTAGATCGCAACACAAAGCCTCCTTACACAGTCTATGCACAAAGCACTAAAGATGACCCACACTTAGATTTACAACCTTTACATACACTAAGCACATAGCCTCTTACAATTAGTTTCACTTAGCACAATACTTATCACCTAGCATCACACCCATACATCGTTACTTACATCGCCTAGCTTTCTATTTATACATTACAAAATGGGCCTAAACATGGGTAAACCCACGGGCCAAACTCCCATACCCATTACATAAACCCTAATCCCAAAATATGCCCTAAAAGGGGGCCAAGATCCTATGATCTCCACTTCAACTTGTGCTCCACCTTCAACTAGCCTGTCGAAGTCCCAAAAGAGGTCAAACATGACCAAGGATCTCCAAAACTTGGTCAAGGGCCAACAGGCCCCCAACACTCACCTGTGACTCGTCCCGAGTCACTCTAGTCTCGATAACTCTGCCTCAAAATCCTCAAGCTTGGCTTGAGCTGCTTCAACCTGTTGCTGCACCAAGGCCTCCTGCTTGTCAAACTCTTAAATAACTTCCTTGTTCAAAGGTACCTCTAAGATTTGTTCTACCGAAGTGACTACTTGTTCCAGCTTTTCTCCTCAGACTTAAATCTTCTCAAAAAGTAGGCAAGCTACCTCTTGGACTGGCTCAAGATTCCGAGTCACTTCCATGACTTTGATTTGTATGGCATGGACCTGTTGCTAAGCTGTGCGATGTTCTTGGGATATTTTCATTCGCTCAACCATTGACAAGGGCTTCAATTGTGCTTGTACTATTGATGCTTGCTTCTTTTCTTCCTGGAGCTGTGACTCTAGTGTTTTCAGTTCAAGGTCCTCGATAAGGTGCTCATAAGTCTCTGCATTGCGACAGCTTAACTGTTTACATTCCACGACTAATGCTTTTATCCTTTCAATTGTGCTCCGGGAAATTGCTTCTCTCTCGTCTCGCACTTCCTGCGGAGTGCTTGACACTGTTTGTATCTCTAGTTATGCTATTCTCTGTTGAAGCTGTTGAATGGCTTTAGCAAGCTTTGCCACTTGATTCTCCACTGGGTCTTCCTCCATTTTCTCTAAGCCTGTCATAGAGTGAAGTGCTCTGCGAAATGCTTCTTTAACTCCTACCTACTTCGTGAGAAACTATTCTTTCTCCTGCTGGATCTGCGCTCTATCCTCTTCGAACATGATTTGGAGGTCATCCTTATCTTGTTGCATCACTTGGTGTTTCTCTATGATTTCCTCTTATGCTTTCTTCAGGGCCAATGTGGCCTGTTATTTTTATTCTTGCACGCAACGAAGGTGAGCTTCGGTCGCATTAGCTATTTTGTGGAGTTGGGTAGGCTCATCTCCCAACTCTGGTTCTTCTAGTGGCGGGGGCGCAGTGGACACTGCACAGCTGGAGTGAAGGGCTTGCTGTACTCCTCTCAGCTCTGCTTCAATCCTTTCATACATGGTTTCTTGTTTGGCTTCAGTTCTTTGCAAAATTTATTCCGAGGCATTTGATACAGTTGCGATAATGAATTCAAAGTAATTGACCATGAGTACAGTTTGCAGCTTCAGCTTACTCACTTTGGACTTCTTCTGTGATGCAGGTTTCATTGGGGAAACCTTTATTTTCTTGGATGTCTCTGCCTCTTCAAGGGAGTTCCTAGGTTGTGTTACTTCGCCCTACTTATGCTTGTCTTCTTCCCCTTCTTTCTCTTCTTTGTCCACTTCATCGTCTCCTCCTTCACTAGGTGAATCTGATGCAGTCTCTTATGATGTGCTGTGTATTTCCTATACATCTTCCTTCTTTTTCTTCCTGGTACTGCTAGGTGCATCATACTCTTCATGAGTAACCACCAGACTTCCAATGAGGTTGGGGTTGGACAGTTCTGACTGGTCGACTGGTATAAGGAACTCTGCAGGCCATTCCTTAGTGATTTCTTCCATGTCCTCCTCTGTGATATTGTAGTAGTACTGAAGCTCTTCTTTTCTTTCGTCTACGTGCACAGTAATATAAATAAAATGCCTATATGCACGGAACTTCATAAGGGGCTTGAACCTATCCAGGGTGTTCGACGTCATGCAAGGGAAATACTCAATGACCCTCTTCAGTTGTAGGTAGTAGGTATGGAATACTGCATTCGACTGCCATTGTTTCCCCATATCGCTCGAATACCAGAGCATGGTGAACTTCACAGCTAGTGTCTCGAACGAATCAATGTCAAGGAAGGTTGCACCTTCTGGCATCTCCCAAACAGTGAATGTGATGAGGATCAACAACCAACTAAAATGGAACTCATAGCCCTGATCCCAAGCTTCGCGACAATCCATTTCTAACTGATTGACTAGGTAACTGGCCCAGTTCATCTGTAGTCCTTCCATGCATTTTCCTGCGAGGTCAATGACAAACCCTATGCCTGCATGGGTCTATTATTTTGGACTAGATTACCAACAATCAACTAGAAAGTAAGGTGCACTGTGCCATTCTGAATGGAGGCTACCTTGTATCCTCGCGTCCCTTTCTCTACATCACCGTAGGTGTCTTTGATCTTTTGTGCCAGGGCACAGTCTGCAGCCTTCCCTGGATAAAAGTCTTGTGGGTCTGGTCCCTGCATGCTTAATCCAGTGATCCTATGGATCAACACCGGATCAATGGTGATGCGTCTGTCTAACCATAGATACTTTCCATGGAAGCATGACAGTAGGATTTTAATGCACACATTAACCTCCTGGTGCCTTCCAAAATGTGGTATCTTCATAATGTTTAAGACAGTGGACCTTGTGATGTCCTTAGTTCATGACTGGGGGATTATCTTCGACTTCTTCCCCTTGGTCTTGGTCAAATACTTTTGAGGTGCGAGTATGCCATAGCTCTTGCGGTCTCCTAGGTTATAGTCACTGATCTTCAAGATTGGAATCCTCTCCAACTGTGGTCTGACTGCTTGTATTTTATTTGGGAGGTATGCAGTGATGACTATGTAGTCAAAGTCCCCCGGGACACTATCACGACTCACCACACCAACTAGGGGTGGGATGTAGTCGGGTAGGATGGATGGAATTAGCTTCGCATTTTCCAAGTCATCACAATGCTTGGCAATTTTCTCGATCGCATCTCAGGATGGTCTAGATCCATGAGCAGTCGATGAGGAGGCTTGCACTCCTTGTGTTGATGAGGCTTGGATTCCTGCGGACATCACCTTCTCGTCCATGAGGTCTATTAAAATATCTTCGACGACTTTTTCTACTGTGCTAATTTCGTCCGACATGCACACTAGAGATATGATATCTCAGGTCGGTGAACAATACTCAATGTAATAGAATAGATGGCAAGGTCTTAGTGATCACTGCGTGAAATCAACTAGTTCTTTGTGGGCTCGGATAATCATAATTGGAAAAAGTGTTCTCGGTGCAACGCTCAGCAGGGTAAATATATATTGTTGTAACAGTTTCTTTCAATGGGTCGCAAAGTCTTGTTCAATGCAATTCCATTCATTATGGCGTGGTCCCAATGGTCTAATGGAGAACTTTCGAGCCATAACTGCTTTCCTAACCGTTTGGGAGCGTCGAATGAACGGTCATATTTCCTCCAATGGTCATATTGCTTCGTCATGGCGAAGTGCCAATCTGTGTTGTATTGATATTCCGACAAAGTTCAAGTTCTGGAAACCTTCCTTCTATGAAGTCTTCTCTAGAACTTCTTGCAATTTTTCTAACTTTGCTCTCTTCTTATTGAGCTTTCTCGCCTTCTTTCCTGTGATCTGAATCACTAGTTTCCTCTTTCTGTTATCGTTATGATCTCCTCTTGGCATGATAACTTCGCACTATGGAGGGTCTTTCATAGGATTCAAGGGTAATACTTCTTCTCTTTCTGGGGTAGGTGCTCTACTCTCTTGTACAGATAGGTGTATCTAGTCTTCTCGTGTCCTTTCAACTTCGACATCCATATCTTTGGTCCTTAGTAGCTTCAACTGGTTCTCTTGTCCTTCCAGTAAGTGCACTATTCTCCTAGCCATGGAATCTTTTAGTTCTTTTAGTTTTGTTCTAGATCCTCCTCTTCTTGTTTCCTTTGTATATGATCTTTCTCAATCCAGGTTTTTCCTATCAAGATAACAAATGGGGCACTGTTCTAAAAAAACTTAACGATCTCAAATTCTTCTTCTGTTGAAGTGCCATAATCACTCATAGATGTCTGGGTAAGTCTTCCACATAGGGTTATCAACTTTCCTCTAAATAATCCTATTCCTCCTAATGAATGAACCATAGCAGAATTTCCCAAAATTTCCCAAGTTCTTTCTATCATGATGTTCACATGTGTTTCCTCATCTAAAACATAGTCTATGTCAAAGTCTCCTATTCTTGTTTCTATGTACTCTTTCTCTTTTAAGACCTCTGATAAGTTGATATTTCTATGATCATTCAAGGTTTCTTTCATCTGTAGTAATACAATGTCTGATTCTTTCTGGGGTTCTATCATATCCTTAGTTTCTTGGCCTATCTCATAGTTTTTTTGTTTCATATTCATCTTTTCAACTTTATCAATCATTCTAGGACAATCCAAAACTTCATGGTCCATAGCTTTACAACAAAGAAAACTAGGTCTTCTACTAGGGAATTCCTTATCAAGATGTCCCGATCTTCTACAAATGTAACAAAGGGTTAATCCTCTCTTTCTCTTAAATGATCCCCAACCTTTCCTGTATTGCGCACTGGGATCACAGTAACTAACCTGCAAAAAAATCTTTCTAGGATCTTGCATCCATTTGTTAGTCCAAACATTCTTTCTATGCATAGGAATAACATATCTTTTATTGCTTCTATTAGATCTATTCATATCAAATCTTTTTTCTTCTAATTGTTCCCTAGTTTTCAGACTAGGACAAAATTTATCAAACATACCAAGATCCATACTTTCGAAACAAAAATTTTCACTTATCTTACCTTTCTTAGAGCACACAGCTTCAATATCTTACCTCTTTTCTTCAGATCAAACTTCTCTTCTTAGCACAGAGCTTTATAAGTCAAGTAGAATACTGTGCACTAAAGCAACAGATCTATGCACAAAGTTTTATTTTCTTCAGTTCCCAACAATAACAGTTTCAGTCTCGACAACAAAACCATTTGTTGGCACATGGGTAGAGTCCTAGGGATGATTTTAGGGGCTAAATTTCGCTCATGGGCTAATTTTCCATGGTTTTTCCCAAAACAAATTCCCTATTCTAAAAACGATTCTCCCAAATTCTATAGGATAAAATTATTTTACCTTAAAAATCGCCAAAATTTTAGACAAATTATATAAAATCCTTAGAAATTTGAATATTTTTACAAAAATATCGCCAAACATTTATAGTTGGCATATGAAAGATTACTAAGATTCACCAAGGTTTCTACATTTAAAAATAAATTTTCATCCTTAAAATCATCCACCTAGGGTTTAATGATTCAACAACGCACCAAAAAAACCCTAACTACCGACCCTTTCGGCAACACCTGCGAAGCAGATGAAGTCTCACCCAAGGTAGATGCAGTGGTGGTTGCAGGACTCAAATGTTTGCAACCTAGTTGGGACACAGATCTGTGATTACACCACTCTAACAAAGCACTTAGCAATTAACATTCATCAGTATTTAATCCTTATTCACATCGCAGATCCAAACCCTAATTACAAAACAATGCAGTATTCAACCAGATCTAACTCATCTAAGAACTTAGCATATGGAAAGAGATCAGATCTAGCATTCGTTCATATCACTAAGCATTTAATTTTTCCTACCAGGTTCATCTAGACATACATTATTGCACTAATCATAAATCACATCAATAATATAACAACCATAATGCACAAAGCAACCATAACACATGATATACATGGTTCACCCCAGTGTGGGGCTACATCCACCAACTCTTCTCTTCTTTATTCTCTTATGCTAAGCTTCTTATAGGCATAGAGCATCAAAACCCCACTCCACATAGGACAAGAGATCTGCACGCACCTCGCCAGATCCTCCTTCCTTGATTTAGATCACAACACAAAGCCTCCTTACACAGTCTGTGCACAAAGCACTACAGATGACCCACACTTAGCTTTACATCCTTGACATACACTAAGTACAGAGCCTCTTACAATTACTTTCACTTAGGACAATACTTAGCACCTAGCATCAGACCCATACACTGTTACTTACATCGCCTAGATTTCTATTTATACATTACAAAATGGGCCTAAACATGGGTAAACCCATGGACTTACATCCCATACCCGTTACATAAACCCTAATCCCAAAATCTGCACTAAAAGGGGGCTAAGATCCCACGATATCCACTTCGACTTGCACTCCGCCTTCAAACAACCTTTCGAAGTCCCAAAAGAGGTCAAACATGACCAAGGATCTCCAAAACTTGGTCAAGGGCCAACAGGTACAATAGGACAAACCTTGTCTTCTAGTTAAAAACATTATACAATAATGTTTTCCATAGGGCCTTTTCGAGACACCATTGGATGCAATGTATCATCCCTCAATTATTCTGATTTACTCTTAGGAATTCCATATGAACATCATTGTAATGAATTACAAAATGCCTATTGCAACACATAAAAACCATTTAAAGATAGAAAAACCTATGAAATCATAAACAATTCTATATTCCAACCAATAATCTTACATAAACATCTTTCTCTCTATGTTGTAACTTTCCCCAAGCAATCTTCTCCATTTACACCATCCTCCTTCAAGACCCTATGAAATGTTAAAACTCTTCCTACCCCTCCTATCCCATCCATACCTCAATCTCTTGCTTCCATTCTAAATCCCCATCATCCCCAATTCACCATAACCCATCTTTGTTTTCCTCTCTCATAGTCCATCCAAAAATGTTATATCATCCCTTAATATGCTTCAACCCATGTTGTCAGTTTCCTTCCTCTCCCTTAAATGACCTATTTCCCATAATGCTCACAAGTGCTACAACACTGAGATATCAATCATTCCATACCAAATAAAGCATACCGAAGTGATCAACGTCCCATTCCAACATTAGAACGATCTCAAATTGTTGATCAGACCCGACCTCCTTTCCTCAAAAGAGAAATATCATGTGGCCCAGTGCTTCTGTAGCCATCCACATAACCCATGTTGTGCTCAATGAATTTCTACTACCTAGTGAAATTCAGAAGGTCCTATATAACACTACTACACTTTTATAAATGGAGCTTCATTCCAAAAATACTCCTCATCAACTTACATCACATCAGGCTCTACCTATTCCAACCATTCATCAAAATAGACATATAGACAACAATGCACCTTCCTATCCTTGTTTTTATGTATTAAAAATAATACCCCATAGTCTTGGACATCAATATTTCCTTTCTCCTTCCACTCCACCAACATTTGTCCTGATCACTTCTCATACTCAAGTGAAATCTATAAAAATTCCCACGTTCATTCTATAGTATCTTACGAGGACCTATACAAGGAGTTGGATTGTTATCTACAACTTGAAACAATGTCACAATAAATATGTCACATGATGTCTATTAATGGGGATACACATTTTTCTTCCAACATCATTTCTATTACCCCTAAACAACCAATACCCTGCCTTTCATTTGGGAATTTTGGTGCACCTTCAACACATTGCTTTGAGCATCACAGTGGGCCCCTCTTCATGTCGTGCCTATTTTGGGTCCCATTTTACAGACTCTAGATGTTCTCAAATTTCATGAGGAGGCTCCCAAGATTTCACCCTTGGAGGCATAACCTATGGTATAAGAATGTAGGATTACGAGGTTTCTCTCTAGTTACCAAGCATGGATTTGACATTTATGTCCTCTCCTAGGGATAAAAAATCACTTGAACCCATACTTTTTGCACATAAAATGCTAACATATTATGCATGTATCTTCAAGATTCATCACTTCCCGAGTCTACACATTCAACAAGTGAACACTCTAGTATGCATATCTATGGATCAATTTATCTCATGTTTTCACCTCATCTATAAGTTATGGCATTGCACATGACTATTTGTAACACTCTATATCTCTCCTCATAGACAAAGCATACTTGTTCCAACATAACATTTTCCCATTGGATTCAACATCTTTCTTGCATTGCCAACCATAAGACATAACCAATGGACAAATCCCCCAGATAATAGACACTCATTTTTTAGCAATAGAATCAATATCCCTACAACACCACCTTTGGTTACAACTCAACACTCAACATTGAGGGATGTTTCTTCCAACCTTTTACCTCCCCATAGAGTTAGTCCTAAACTAGGAGGAAAGTAGAGGCACTTTCAATCTAAACTAAGAGTAAATGATTTTGAATAGGAGGGCATGCCTCCGAAGAAGGACATATTACCGAAACCACCTATTAACAAGGACACCTCACCGGTATCAAATTTCCCTTAAGGGAACCTTTTCAAATTCCCAACATAATTCATGGATAGTTAGTTGCATCTTTCATCCTTCAAGTTGCGTGCATATGCACTGTTTATAATTTCTTTTAGTCTTTGAGCTATGTGAACTTAGTTTATTTTTTATTTTAGTCTTTGGAATACGTGCAAGTAGTTAAGTATTTAATTTGTGGACCCTTTGTAGAAATCTAAACAGGCCTTTGACAAATGAGTATAATTAGGAAAGTAATTTCAATTTCTTATTTCTTTCTTATTTTCATTGTTCTTACTTGGGTTTAATTCTAAATAAACTTTGTTCCTCATCAATGGTAGTGTACCCATTGAACCCATTGGTCATGTCAATCCAATGAAAAACATTGTAAATAAG
>JASDQU010107437.1:104023-122012 GCA_032191745.1 Picea mariana | reverse complement strand
GCACTATTCACTATTAACTCCCCTACAAGCCTTTTGTCGGACATTAATATATATATTTTAAATTATATGTAGTTATCAGAACATCGACGAACCTGTTCGTTGATGGTTTGACTAACCTAGCTTCTTTCATCCCTAGAAAAAACGTCGAACACACATCATTCTCGTCATTTTTTCATTGAACATTTATGAATTTTTTGTTGCAAGTTTTTCATTGTTTCGTCGATAGTTTGTAACTGTTTCGTCACAAGTTTGTCACTATTTCGTCACATTTTTGTCAATGTTGCGTCGCAGGTTCGACGAATGTGTCATTTTCTTCCGAGACATAAAATGTCAGAGATACAACGGCCTCATCATTGTTTCATCGATTTTTTTTCAAAGTTTCGTCGAAGGTTTGCTACTTGTTCGTCGCAGGTTTGTCACGTGTTCATCAAACAATTATCACTATTTTGTCAATATTTTGACTAACAAGCGACGACCAAGTGACGTGAGTGTGCCAAAATAATTGGGGCATGTTTGTTGCTCTTATGAGGAGTATGTTTGTTGGTCTTGTGATGAACTATCGAACATCGTAACTGCGATGAAGTGGACGTGACAAAAAAATGATTGTTGCCTTCGTCGTACTTGGGATGATGTGGCGATGAACATGTGTCAGTAAATCGTTAGAAAAATGGCACAATGTATTGGTGAGACATTTCTAATGCTCTCCCAATTAACCAAAATGTTTTCTTCTGTAACACCTATGTCTTCAAAAAAGGAAAGAAAGGGTTTATATAAAAGTAGTTCACTACAACAAAAGTCATCAATGGCATTGGAATCTTTGTTTGGTACTATAGTAAAAAGTGGACATACATGGAAAATTGTGGGGACATTCCACTGTTCAGTAATTTTTTTTTTCTGGTTGGTTATATGTCCAGTGTTTTGCAAGGACAATGAGATAGAAAGGGTCCAAAAAAATAGGATGACTCGGCTAGGTATCAATGAAATTGGATCTAGATGAGCACTCAATCAAATCATGAAAGACTCGGTGAAATATTCAGCAACCAACATTTATTTTGGTGAAGGAGTGTCTATATGTGACAAGGGGCAGTTTTTGTTTCCTATGGAAAGTTTTTTGGGAGATAATCTCCTAGTCTACAATTGCTTCTGAGTGCAAATCATAGATGATTTTAGGGGCTAAATTTCACTATTGGGATAATTTTCCATGGTTTTTCCCAAAACAACATTTGCAAATTTCCATTTTTTCTAAAAATGATTCGCCCAAATTTCATAGAATAAAATTATTTTACCTTAAAAATCACCAAAAGTTTATAGAAACTATATAAAATCCTTAGAAATTTGAATATTTTTACAAAACTATTGCCAAACATTTTACATTTTTCATATTAAGGACTAGCAATATTAGCCCATGTTTCTACATTTTAATATAAATTTCCATCCTTGAAATCATCCCTGGTGCAAATGGCATTAGGAATTTGAGATAGGGTCATCTATATGTGATGTAGCTATGATTATAGTTAACATAGGGTGATAAGTCTTCGATATACCCTATACTTTTGGCAATGTATTTCAAAACTACATAACAAGAGAGGACTTGTTGGAAATCCATTTTTTCTCACCACATTTGAAGTATGTTAGGATTATGGATGTTAGGAATTCATAATTGCATTATAGGTGATATGTCTAATGGTGTGTTTCATAAATGTAGAGTGATGACTCTAGCTATACATTCCAAGGGCATTTATACTTGCAATCAAGGGTAAGCCCTTTTCTACGTATACATGATTTCTTGTTGCACTTTGTATGTCATTGAACTTGATTTAAGAGTTTCTCATAGTCCTTGAGTGGATTGGATGTATATTTCTCGTGTGTATATAGAAAGCAAGGGTCATCTTCAAATGGATTGATGATTATCCATGTGCATGACATGGTTTTGTCTAGGATTCCAAGTTGTAACATAATTATCAATGAAACTCTTTGCATCATTGATTTAATATGGTGCCCAATTACATGTTTCCATGTTTGGAGCACCGGTGATCCAGATTGGATCATTATATTATTTGTCATCTATATCGATGCTTTCAGAGTGGAAAATTTTGAAAATTAGGGTATGAAACCTTCTAGATTCATTTTGAGGCATTAAACAACATTTTTTGGGGTTATGATGTAAAAAACTGGTGCCCACCCTCGTTATGGTGTTCTACACTCCAAGACCTTTCCAATGTTGTAGACTGTGCGTTAATTGGAGTTCATATGCAAAAGTTATTCCTCCCACAAGTTGACCTATCATGTTGACCACCATGGTATGAGAGAATACCACGTCAGCCCCCATTACTCATGCATATGGGGATAACCACATGACGAATTTCAAAAAGATTCTATAATGTTCAAAACCCTACCACAATTGAAGGTTGAGGAATTCAAAAACCTACCCCTAGATGGCTATCAGGCTATGTTAATATTGAGCCACTAGGAGGAGAAGGGGTTCCATTCTATGTTATTGTATTTTGTTCCATAGCAGAGCAAAACAAATGGGAGTGGGAAATTAGAGAGCATACTAGAGGGGGTTAATGTTTTGTAGCAACCTAACCAACCATAGTTCTAAGGTAAATCCATAGAGAGTGCCTTCTCCTTTGTACTTTCATTATTTCCATACTAGAGAAAAGAGAAAATATTTGTGTTATCTTATCTATTTTTGCATTTTGTCTATTTCATGCATAAGCATAAAATCAATAACTAATATTCTGGAATCTAAAGGAATTTAACCTTCATAGCATAGATTTCAGTTTTATTTATTGGATCTGCGGTGATGA
Source organism: Picea mariana (assembly GCA_032191745.1). Taxonomy (NCBI): domain Eukaryota; kingdom Viridiplantae; phylum Streptophyta; class Pinopsida; order Pinales; family Pinaceae; genus Picea; species Picea mariana. The sequence continues at coordinate 119,202 of JASDQU010107437.1, read as the reverse complement.
ACTGTTCTAGTGGAATATCCATGACAATTTACAGATCAACCGACAAGCCACATAAGACCATGTATTTGTGCAAAGCCTCAATGTTTCCATTCATATCTACAAAAATAATGTGAAATGGTTATAACAAAGCACATAAAATTTTAGGTTGTGTGGAGGAACTTTTCATTATTATAGACAATGTACACCAATGGTTCATTGTGTGCATGTTTTTTCACAACATGTCCTCATGGAAGATTGGATTTTTTTTGTGCATGCATGCAAATACAATGTAGGAGAAGTCAATTACATTGTGGTATGCCAATGTTGGTGAAGCATTGGGTTAGAATGGTTTCCCTTGTGCATAATTTCATGCAATTCCCATTTTGTGTTTGCTGTGTTGAGAGTGAAAAACAAGGTTAGGAATTGAAGTCATGTGATCATTTCTATTAAGTCAACCCTATGTAGGGTCCATAATGCTTTTGTCCCACATATGTGTGCTTTGAAGTGCATGACATGTTCTAGGATTTTGTCTACATGCAATTGTTTGATATGTGCGTGCAACTCTTCAATTGTGGTTTGATGTGTTATGCTCTTGGCTTCACTTCACAAAGAAGTTAGTTGTTTCTTTACTTGTGGTGCATAATTAGGTTCTGGACATGGTATCTAAATTGAGATGGCTACTAAAACTATTGACATGGTATCTCATTAAATGTATTGCATATATATCAAGTTGAATGTTCTTCATGTTTCAATAGTAATGTAGGTTATTCCTAGTTGGGAAAATGGTGGGAAATGTTATGTTGAATAGCTTCTTTATGTTGTACAGATTGACAAGTGACAAGCCAAATTTTGACCAGTCAATAGTCTTTGGTGGAATTTCATCTCTAATGTGGATAAATGATTTTATCTTTTCCATTTCTCATTGATTATTAGGAATTATAAATGCAAAGGAAGACATTGACTACTCTTGATGAGCGGTGACATGGTGCACTATATATTGGATATTTGACTATTTATTGAAAGGAATGCAAGTTTATGCATACATAGAATGGAGCTAAGAGAATAAATTTGTGCAAGCATATGTGAGTGATTGTTTTAGGTAGATATTGGTGGACACCCACCTCTTCCACCAACTCAACATGGTTCTCCATCTTAGCAGTTTTATTATGATCGTTTTAGGATTTTATGGGTCCTAAACTTTTAGGGTTGTTTTGAGGCCTTGAATGACGTTTTAGGGGAAATTTCAGGGCCTAGGATTATCTTTTACACACATAGGCCATCCTGCAATGTTGTAGTCCCTAGTTAGAGCTACCATGTGTGCCAAATAGAGATTGTATGTGAAAGTTGTGCCCCTGAGAAGTTGATGTAGAAACTAACCACCTCGGGCCTGAAAACATCTTTTTATCACTTCACCTCCTAGGGTTGGGGTTTTGGACCTTTGTGATTATTGTTTTATGTTAAAAGGCCATTCTTTCAGCTTCTTGTATTAGCTTTTATGAATGAGAGTGGTCAACATCTCTCTCTATTTTCTAAGATAAGCTACCAATAGTTTAGCTAATTTGTGTTCTACAATATTCCACTATTTTATTCATTAATAGAAGTTAGGTTTTCACTGTATTATTGTGCTCTCTACTATATTCATGTGTGTGTTTAATTTTGTTCCTTATACTATCCATATTGGTGGTATCAAAGAAATCTACTACTTGTTTTTTATTTGTGCACATCCTCAATGAGGTCATGGTATAAATAGTTGGGTCTCGAGCTAGTTTCACTATGAGACGATTGCTCTCACCAGCCTGAGTGACCTCCCGTGACATGGGAAAAGATAGATAATGAAGCAAGAGATCCTCTCAAGATGTTGCTTGAGGAATCCCTTGTGCGACAAAGGAACAAGATGATGGAAAACTTCGTCTAGATCCTTCAACGACTACCAACGATGGGCGATGCACCTTCAACAAGTAACCATTTAGGAGGTGTGACACCCTTCAAGGTACAAGTTAAATTTGATATCCATTTATTTTAAGGCCATATGGATGAATATGATTTTGGGAAATGGATAAATCTGTTAGAGGGTTATTACTCTGTTCAAAATTTTTCCGACACAGAAAATATCACCTTCGCGCACCTTAAATCCCATCCCCATGTCAAAGATTGGTGGGAAAGTTATTGGGAGAGACATAATGAAGATGAGTCTATAATATTTTGGACAGGACCCACTTGCGTGGAATTTTTTGATGTACTCAAGGAGGAATTCTACCCTTTTGGAAGCTATGATGACCAATACATGAGATGCATGACTTTGCATCATGAGAAAGACCAGATGGTGTCAGAGTACACCAATATCTTCCATACCTTACGCTCAAAGCTGGGTATCAAAGACTCTGAGCGGCACCTGGTAGTTAAGTACCATAATGACCTACACAGGTACATCCAAGCAAATATTTATTGGACATCTCCTCATCGGGAGTTGATTATCAATATGATGTCAAAATTGAGCATAAATTTAAGTAGCAAAATAAGCAAGATTTTGGGTCTACAAATCTACCACAGTAGAAGTATGGTAAAGTCGTCCCTAAATCAAAAAACAACATAGAAAGTAGGGAGAGCCAACCTAGATACAACCAATCCAAGCCATAGTAAAATAAGGGTAATAAGAAGTCAAAGGGGGACACTAGAAAGTGGCATGAGTTCCATAAATTCCCCTGACACAACACTCATGAATGCTACTCGAAATAATCATTGTTGGAGGAGCTTAAAGAAAAAGAGTCAGACCCTGACTTGAAATCTAATTTAGAACAAGATCTCAACTCTAATTCAGAACAATATAAGGGAAAGTGAGTCATCAATGTAAAACCCAATGCTACCATCGTAATTGCAAATATATAACCATATGTGTGAGAGGAGATTGAGGAGGGGGGCACCTCTTCCATTCAAAGATGTGGGTGAAGGGGACCCTAATACATTTCATTGTTGAAAACATGAGCCATAATAACTTGATCTCAACTGAGGTTATCGAGAGATTGAAGCTATCAAAAACATCACACCCTCAACCATACAACATCCGTTTGTTGAGCTAGGTATGAGACTTTTGCGTCAGCCAACAATGCCACCTGTACTATGGCATCAATCCCTTCAAAGATAAGATACTAAGTGATGTTTCCCCACTTGAAGTAGGACAACCCTATATGTGGAAACATCATGTTATTTATGAGTCCCTACCCTGTAGTGTCATTGTTACTTTGGGAGGTCAGCCTTATAGGGTACTAGAGGTAGTTTCGACTATTACAATTTTATTGATCTCAACAAAACAATGACGAAAGGTAATCTCTCAAACTGCAAAGTTTATCCTCTTCATGGTTTGGTTAGAAGGTGAAAAAAAGGTCACCGTGACCCCCACAACTTCAACATAAGATCTCTCTACACAACATAAGTAGGTGGTAAAGATTGCACAAGAATATAAAGGCATCATTGCCTCACCTATAGGTGTGCCTCTGCACTATCAAGTCAAACATCCCATTGAATTGATACATGACGCTCCCTTGCCCAATGTTCCAATAGATGGACGCCCCCTTATGGAGAATGAGGAAAAAAGAATCGAATTAATGAGCTCATACAAAAGGGCCACATTTGACTAAGCTCCTCGCCCTATGGGAGCCAATTGTGTTGGTGCATAAGAAGGATGGAAGATGGTGACTATGTATTGATTACAGATACCTGAACAAAATCACTCTCAAGAATTATACTTGATCCCACAAATTGATGATCTTCTTGATCAACTTAAGGGTACCAAGTTCTTTAGTAAGATTGATATGAATTTGGGCTACCATTGGGTTCTAATAGAACAATTCAATGTATGAAAGACATCCTTCAAATATAAAAAATGCCTTTTTGAGTTGTTGGTCACACCTTTTTTCTTGACTAATGCTCCAATGACACTCATGAGGATGATGGATGATATCTTACGGCCATTCACAAACTCTTTTATGGTCATATATTTGGATGACATCCTCATATTCAATCAGACCTGGGAATAATATTTGTAGGACATTCAGTAGGTCATGAGCACCACGCGACAACACAATTTATATGATAATATGGAGAGATGCTCATTTGGCATGGCAATAATTAAATATTTAGGATACATCATGAATGAACATGGGGTGCATGTGGACCCAACCAAGATACAAGTCATTCATGATTGTCCAACCTCGATGAATTTGATAGAGCTTCGTAGCTTCTTGGGCCTCACCAACTTCTACCATAGGTTTGTATCAGGGTTCTCTCATATTTCTTGACCCCCAAGTCAAGTGACCAAAGGTGGAGCTAAAGCCAAGTTTTCCTGGTCTGAATCACAACAAAAAATATTCCATGATATGAAACACTGCCTTTGCTTTACACCAGTCCTCATGTTGTCAAACATGAAACAACCATTTGAGATTGAGACATATGCCTCTGACAATGCCATCAGTGCAATCCTCACCCAACATGGAAATTCATTGTCCTATCACGTTGTAACACCCCTGTTTACCCCAGCTTGTAATTAATCATAATTAGTGATTTCCATGCAATGGCATGCAAATATTGTAAATGTATTACTCCTTAATTTAAAATGAAAACAACTTTCTATGGGATGAAGAATTGAATGTACGAGCCATGATAACACTGGAGGAATGAGAGAAGGGTTTATTAGGCTGATGACCAAGCCAATTTGATGATGTATTATTTTAAAAAATATTTATAATTTTCCCCTTAGCCCTGATATCAAGGGAAATCAATTAATGCGAGAGGATTGGTGGTTGATAAATAAACTACCCTCAATGAATGTAGGTATGAGAAATCTGGCTAGGACAACAAAGACTTCCAACCAAGGGTACAACAAAGTACCAAGTCTGCTACTAGATTGACCCATGGGTTAATTATGATAGAAGAAAAGAAGGGGAAAGTCAAGAACATTCCCAAGGGGATTACGTGCAGGGGACATATGAGGAAGAAGAAGAGAGAAGACCTGGAAATGAAAGAGGAGGGAGAGACGCAGAGAGAAATTGGGGGAGGAGTTTTGAATAGAGGATGGAGAAGAAAAGTGTAGGAGAGGCCCTGACATGGGTTGAGAGACATGAGTCTTAAATAAAATTCGGTTAATAGGCTAGTTGGAAAGCCTAGATGCCAACCTAAGTTGAGAAGGGCCGTGAGCTTGATACTATAGAGAATATGATAAACCTCGTAAGGGCCTATGCTAGGTGGACGTGAGAACATCTTGACTAAGAGTGGTATGATGAGAGTAACCTACCCCTGATGATCTCCATGGGAATCTGAGAGAGACTCGCTGGTGGTATCATGGCTTGGCATGGGGGTGGTCTAATGCTGAAGTGAATGAGCATGTAGATCCTATGGTTGGGTGGAAAGGTGAAAACCCACAATCACTTGACCGACTATAATCGTAAAAAATAAGTATTTATTTATTCTATGTAATTAAATTGAAATGCATGGCTAGATACTTTCTTTGGTGCCTGTAATTGTATGTGTAGTGTATATCTGGACATGAGGAAATTTGGGTACAATCTGATGCATGAGAAAAAGAAAGCGAGCTTAAAGAAATAAAGAGAGAATAATACTTTATGAGAGGAAAAAAATATTGCAATAATGGCACATTGAAGGCCTGAGAAGACTGATAAACTTGGATACCTTGAAGAGGCCAAGTCCTGAGTAGGATTGTAGCCTTAAGGAAACACAGATTGGGTTAAGGAGCCTTAATCTCGATATAAAACCTCTCATTGAAATGGAAGGGATTTCATGGTGAAAATCCTCATAGAGATAGGAGGACAACAAGTGTCTCGGAGCATGATAGTTGTCTTGGAGGATGACATGTGTCGATGCTTGGTTTGTCAAAAGGACAAAGACAAGTCCTTTTGGGCTTAGAAATTTGGGAAATAACCCTTAATTATCGACCATTGGATATAAAGGTGGACATATCTGGACTGTTCATCGAAGGGGTACTGGTTATAGGGAGTTACAGTCCTAGATGGGGATGGACTCTGATGGGAGGAGCTTTGGTGGAAAATATGGGCTGTCAATCTAGAAAGATTTGATCCTAGTCATTCTTTGAAGGACATCGTTCAGAGTCAACTACAATTCTAGAGGAAATAAATTCCGAAGGAGGGACTCCAAAAGGAGATTTGAACTGTTAATCTACCTTGAACGAAGGAACTCCGAAAGGAGATCTAGACCATTGATTTCCCATCAAAGGATTAAGATGATGATGTGGATCGTACCACATGTCAAGTAAGGATTGTGCCACATGTCACAATGACCTGGTACCTATGGATGAGAATACGTGGGAAGATGAATGACACGTGTCAGGTGGCGGCGATGCCACGTATCCAACAGAGAATTGTGCCACACACCAGGTGGTGAACCTTTTAGGAGTTGACCTTTTTAGGAGTTGAATTTTTTTGAAGTTGACTCTAAAGAGTTCAGAGTATATCCCCGATGGGTTCAGATTTCAACTCTAAAGAGCTCAGAGTAGGACTCCGAAGAGATAATATAGACTATTGATCAGTGAGTGGGGAGATGCGACGATAACCTTCAATCTACCGTTGGGCGAGAGGAAATCTCAGCCGTTGAAATTACATGAGACTTGTTCACACGAGGAGTGAGGATGATGACATCATGATTGAAGTGGCATGCAAGAAAGGAAACCATAACAACCTTAGTATGACAGGTGTTTATTGTTAGTTGGATTGACGAGGATCTAGAGAAGGAAGACGATGAAATTTGTTGATCTCATTAGAGATTTGATGAAGTGATATGGACCATTGGATCCAATGATGTCATCGTTAGAAATGTGGGAGGTTGTCATGGTCAGGTTCGACCAAGAAGTGTTGATGATGATGGATTGGTCCCCGACGATGATGGATGTTGGGGCTAATAATAACCATTAATTGACGAAGGGACAAGGTGAAATCTCCACCGTAGATCTCGTAGGTCACATATGCACACCGTGTAAATCATTGGGATTTGGTCATTAAATTCCATGCCAAAAGACATTTCCGATGTGCTCAAAACCATCAAGATCAAGGGCTGTGAGCTATAGGATCTGGGAAAGATGCACTTTGGTGTATCATCATCTGAATTATTGGGATAGTGAGAGTGAACCATGGGATAAGAAATCTCGATGATGATGAGAATGGGCCAAGGGATAAATCTCTAGGAAAAATCACATAGGTGTCAGTGGCCACATCATATGGAGTGAGTAGCAAGGTCCCATGTGGCAGTGATTTGGATTTTAACCATGAAAATCCAGAAAACCTTGAAAGGCCATAACTTTTGATCATGAGCTCGGAACTGAGCATGGTTACAGTAGTTGGAAATCCCCCAATGAGTAGAGGATGATGGTATTATTGGGGAAAGGTTTTGGGATTGTTGAGAAAAGTGAAAATCCTAAATCCCCATCCCTTAAAAGGTACTTAGGGGGTCAAGTGCGTTACAAAGTTGTATCAGAGATGAGTTCAAACACTTGGCCTGGATGGGCCATAGATCAGTCATGGGACTGGTATATGAAGATTAAGATAAGCATGTTGAAATATGTTTCTACCTTTGAAGTATTTTTTATTATCTGCACAAATTGCTTGAGGAGGAGGCCTGCATATGTAAACTCTACCTTGGAAATTCTTACGAAATTTTAGTAGAATAATTATATTGTCCCTTTGTCAAATTGGTGACTACTCTTATAGGAGTAGGAATACGCTGATAGAAATTAATGGTAAGACCTAAAGATGAACGAAAGAGGTGGTAGAATTTCGATTATAGAGTTGCATGAGACCCGAGAATGGATGAGTTGAGTTGAATTGCTCAAGTGTAATGATTGTCTCTCCATTGGATATACATAAACTCTTACATTTGTGATGAGTATGTATGTAAGGGCTAAGACCCTTACGAAAAATATCCTTGTGGTTAAAGGAACTTAGTATGGATTGATAGAGTCCTTAGAAATATTAATTATTGCTTAAATAAAAGACTAAAATCTGTATATGGATTCCCTCATGATGAGAGGATTGATAGAAAATATGTAAGGATTGTTTACTTGACCTGTATTAAACGAAATTTGGGGCTATATTTATCTAGTTAAGAAGAAGAGAAAGGGTCCTTTGGACTGTTGATAGTCCTCATAAAAGAAGTGAAATGATAGGGACATATGAGCAAGCTACGAGCTCATGGCTATATTAAAGAAAATGTATAATCCTATTAACCTAAGGGCCTGTCTATGCACATGAATGCAAAGGAAGACAATTGAAATACATATGCACCGAGGGCATGATGAAAATGATTAGTGTAGAAAGATATGCCATAATGCATATGGTAAATATTGAACATGCAAATAGGCTTATTATATTCCGTGATTAGATATAAAATGTGGTATGGTCATAGATCATATGGCTAGTAATGATTTGATAATAGCAACATAAGTAGAATGTTGATGATTATTGATTGTCTGATGCCTTATGAAGATAACGCTGAAATGATTAATGAAAGTTGGTTATGGAAGTGTTGGAGAATTTCTAGATGACCAATGGGTCCGGTTGACATTCAGAAAAGGATGATGGCTATATAGGAATGGCCGGATATGCTCATATAACAGTGAAAGGGAATCCAGGAAAGGGTTTCCCTAATGAAGGCCTAATGACCAAGAATGGTTGAGGCATGAAGAGAAGATAGATTGGTTTCCTTATTGTCTTGGGAACTATGGAAATTACCTAGACTATAATTCTGCATTGTGGAATACTTTTATAGAAATTGAGGAAAGAGTGTTTTCTTGCTGGTTGTTATCATGTAGAAAGGGAAACATAATTATGAATACGTATGCGAGAATTTCTAGGTGAATGATTATAATATCTCAACAGACAGGGAAACATAATATTGAGTATTCCTATGAGATTTGTCATAAGAATGGTTGTAAGGTCCCTGGGAGGAAGGATTTATAAGTTTGAAATGTCCATGTGTGTGAATGACATGGAAAAAGGTGCAAGAAGTGAACTTGTATGATGAATATTGTCTATGCTTGTATATGCTTGAGTGCATGGATTGAATGTGTTATGAGGTTGCCCAATATGAAGACTGATATTGAGACCAAATAAATGTGAATGAGTAATGTGAAATGTGCAAGCAAGGCACATGCATAATATATATATGTATATACTTATAGGCTTAAAGGCATAATATGACTGCCTGATCAGGTGGGTTATGAAGCAAGGAGTGTGCTTGCCTATATGCAATAATGCTATAGAGACATAAATGGCCTCATTTTAAGAAGTCTGATTATTTTGATTAAATACTAGCTTGAGGAGGGTGTACCCCATTCCTCAGAAAGAACTAGTGTAACCTGCTAAAAGAATAAATGAGCAAGGATGATATGATGATATGATAAAAGGAGATATGATTATGCCTTTGAGAATTACATGAAAATGATTGTGAAAAATCATAAGTGAAATGACTTAAATCGACATGCGATGTGGAAACTGTGAAGTGTGCCAATGGTGGACACACACAACATGCTAATGCATGTGATTAAGTGCATAGGATCGCAACTTGAAGGCAAGTTGTTAATATAAATATACCTATTTGAATGTAAATCTGAAATGCATACTAAGAATGTGAGCTTATATTCCTCATGGAACATTGGGAAATAATTTGAAATGACAGAGTTGAGGTTGAATTGAGGTTGAGGTAATCTTAGATAATGATGGATACACAATAAAGAAGTTGTATAATGAGATAGTTCCATGCAGAGAAACCGTGTGAGAACTATGTTAGGAGAACAAAGTCATAATCTTAATGACTGTTGGAAAATTAGACTGTATACTACAAAGTCTATTTGTACAAGAATCCTGGATTACATTTTAAAATAATCGTGCATGAGTGAAAGATATGCAAAATATTGTTGATCATTTTGATTTCTAATGGTAATGTGTAGAATGCATAGGTCCATAATTCATTGTGAACTAAAAGATTTCTATTGTAGCATGTTGATTTATCCATAAAGGTCAGGATGAACTTGATTGAAACTTCTCAAGGAATAAAGTAGACAAGTCTCAAGAGGGGGCATATTGCATAAGTAAATAAGGAGAAAAGGAGGATGCTTTTCTCACTCTCAAATTCTGAAATTTTGAGACAAAGTTATATACTTCGAAAGAAAATCTACAGGGATAAATATAGCTGGAAAATGACAAACAATTTAATAAATATGTTGAATAATGAGCTTGGTTAAGCCATACTTTGTGAATGCAGTAAGGCCTTGGAAATAATTCAACTAGACTGAAAATTCTCATCTGTGTAGTAGGAGTTGGACAAGGGAAGAGTCCCTTCACTCCTTTCTTATCATTGATTGTACTCCTTTGAGATGAGAGGACTGAAATGCTGGTTGTGTAAATGCTTCTATGATGAGAATGTTGATTGTGTATGCACAACTGAAAGTTTGATTATTTTTGCACTCATAAAAACCCTAGGAATAACGTAATGAAACAATATGCTAGGACATTTCTAAAATCATTTATTGATTTAAATGCTACAACACATGCGTTTTAAGTTAATATGACAGTTGATGTAAACTGTGAATGTGATGATGTATGTTCTATGTAGGAAATTATTGGATTTGTTCAAAAAGGACCACTGCTAATGATGGGCATCCTCAAGCAGAGGAGAAATACAAGAAGGCTATTGATATAAAATATTTATGAAGGAACTTTGGGGAAATCCATGGGAAGCACCATTGATGAGGTAATATCAGAGAGAGAGTTGGCAGCCATGACATGTATAAAGAATTAATGTCTGTGTAGCATGAGGCTCGAAAGGGATTGGGTAAGAATCCCTTCTGAAATCAATTTATTAATTTTTAATAAAGTGAAAATAATTTTGAATGGTTGTTGTATGCCATTGATACCCAACCAGGGGTATGACTCAGGAAGAGAGACCTAAAGGATAGAGGGATGAACCTCTAGCAGCCAAGGATGATTAAGATCCTTGCAAGAAATTCATGATCAAATATTCCATGAATACGTTGACCAATCAAGAAGTGTTTGGGAATAAAAAAATGCTCATAAGAAAGACATTAGTTAAATGCATTAAGATTATGCATGTTGTAAAAGAGTGGGCATATATAGGACTTCCCATGGTGGAAGAAATACCTTCCAATACTCTACAAGAGTTGTAGAAAAGTAAAGAGAGATATTGGGTGGCCATAAATGTTGGTACCCTGGTTATTAGTTAGGAAGAATGCTTGAATGTATTCATGTGAAACTTTCAGTTTCACGTGAGATGACTTGAGGTTGAGATCAACTCAAGGCCAGAAGTACAAGTTCTGCTGTAATATTGAATTTGGATAGGTAAATCCATGTTGTGAGAGGTTGGTTGAGTTCCAACACACCATGGAAAGAGTTACTAACATGATAAGTAATAATCTAAAATCAATGCAAGGTTGCATTGTGAGTGACTGTGACCATGCACATTGGCACACTAGTTAAGTCCATATGATGAAATGATTGCAGATAAAAGAGCTTGGTATGTTGAAATAATGCATAATTAAGGAATGGTAAATTCTTTTTATTTTATAAATGAATGTGATGTAGTTGTTAGACTATACAAATTAATAATTGTTTGTGATGCCATTGTAAATTTGCAATGAGAATATATATACATGAAAAACTAACCGTTTGTTTTGTTGTGTAAAGATTGAATTGCAGAAAGGAGGGTATTGGAAATGGAAATACTGTAAGCCCATGAGGAAGACCAATGCATGCTGGTTGTACAGAGCCAAACTGTTACGAGAAGAAAATCTCATGCTTGTGAACTCTGGTTCCAATATGGAACAAATCTGAAAATGAAATGAAATTGTGAATTTAAAAATCTGTGGGTAACATATTTGGGAATATGTTTTGAATGAAAATTAGTGAAAATATCTCACAAATTTTTGTATGCATGTGAACAGATTTGAGATGAAAATATCTATCCAGGAAGGACAAACAATGGCTATCAAATAAGAAAGCATAGAAGATGGATACTGTTGTGATGAGAGAACTTTGTGACAAGTCATGATCACCATAAAGAATATTGTGTTATGGTAACATGGGCCAAAGGAACACTTTCGATAGAGAAAGATAGAGGGATGCCTCGATAGAGAAAGATTGGGGGACACTTTAGCTGTAAGCCTCAACGGAGTCTCTAAAACTCTTCTTGTGTGAGATGGATCACCTGAGGGACTGTATATCATAGAAGGGGATGCTTGAGCCTGAGCCTGAAAGGAAAGTGACCGCAAGGAAGGGGAGACTTCGATAGATCATGTGTAAGACTCAATGGAGTCTCTAAATTTTTTTTCATTTATTGAATGGGATGATGTGCACAATGGGTATGACAAGGAAAACATTGAGCTGAGTAAATATGACCACCACATGGATGCAAATCCATGAACTACATATATAAGTACTGTGTTGATATGTGAAATTTTCCCCTTGAGTTATGAACAACAATAAAATGTCTTTGAATAAAATTGGACTTAATATGATTTTTGTTTGAAATTATTGTAGGTGTATGCTAAATGCTAAGAGTCCGGGAAAGGAACAAATCAATAAGAAGAAAAAATTGCTGAATTCACTGAAAGTTAATGGCATGGTAGGTGTGGCTGAAAAGAACACTGAGGACAATGTTCCTTTAAGGGGGAGGGGATTGTAACACCCATGTTTCCCCCAACTTGTAATTAATCATAATTAGTGATTTCCATTCTATGGCATGTAAAGATTGTAAATATATTACTGCTTAATTGAAAATGCCAACAACTTATAGTGGGGTGAAGCCTTTAATGTACGAGCCATGATACCACTGGAGGAATGAGAGAAGGGTTTATTAGGATAAAGGACCAAGCCACTTTGTTGATGCATTATTTTAGAAAATATTCATAATTTTCCCCTTGGCCCTGATATCAAGGAAAATCAATTAATGAGGGAGGATTGGTGGTTGAGAAACCAACCACCCTCAATGAATGCAGGTATGGAAAATTTAGCTAGGACAATAGATACTACTAGCCAAGGGTACAATAGAGTACCAAGTCTACATCCAGATTGACCCATGGGTTCCTATTGGTTCCTTCTAACAGAGAAAAGAAGGGACGGGTCGAGAACCTTCCCAAGGGGATTACATGCAGGGGATGTAGGAGGAAGAAGAAGATAAAAGACCTAGAAATGAAAGAGGAGGGAGAGACACATATGCAACTTAGGGGAGGAGTTTTGAATAGAGGGTAGACAAGAAAAATGCAAGAGAGGCCCTAAACTGGGCCAAGAGACATGAGTCTCAAATACAATTCGGTTACAAGGCTAGTTGGAAAGCATAGATCCCAACTTGAGTTGAGAAGGGCCGCGAGCTTGATGCTAGAGAGCATCTGATAAACCTCGTAAGGGCCTGGGATAGGTGGACACAAAAAGATATTGACTAAGAGTGTTATGAAGAGAGTAACCTACCCCTAACGATCTCCCTAAGAATCTGAGAGAGACTCCCTAGTGGTATCATGGCTTGGCACGGGGGTGGCCTATTGTTGAAGTGACCGAGCACGCAAAGCCTATGGTTGGGTGGAAAGGAGAAGACCCATAGTCAGTTGACCAGTCATAACCATAACATATAAGTATTTATTTATTCTATGTAATTAAATTGAAATGCATGGCTAGATACTTGCTCTGGGGCCCGTATTTGTATGTGTAGTGTATATCTAGATAGGAGGACATTTGGCTGTAGTATGATGCTTGAGAGAAATAAAGTGAGCTAAAAGAAATAAAGAGCAAATAATGCTTCTTGACAGGAATAAAATACTGCAATAATGGCATGTTGAAGGCATGAGAAGACTGATAAACTTAGATACCTTGAAGAGGCCAAGTCCTGAGTAGGATTGTATCCTTAAGGAAACACAGATTGGGTTAAGGAGTCTTAAGCCCCGTATAAACCATCATGTTGAAATGGAAGGGATTGCAGGGTGAAAATCCTCATAGAGATAGGAGAGTAATTCCTTACATAGGTTACAGAGCCATGGTTCAATTCCCTTGAAGTCATGGTGAAACCATGATAAAGATATTGGATGAATCCCTAAGTAGTTAATTCCATATTTGGATTGCTAACCTGGATAAAAACCCTTGTTTCATCCTAAAGAAATAACAATATTTGATATTATTTTTGGGATTAACTGCGTAGTGTAAGTCATTAATCTATGACCCATATCCATGAGTATTAGTCGCAAATGACCAATAGTTCTCATGACTTACACTACGCAGTTAATCCCAGAAATAATATCTAATATCTTGCACTACGGAAGCCCTTATATGCTTAAACAATATTTGAATCGACCTAGAAATTATATCTTATCCCTTCATCGGAAGGCATAGTCATCAGAGTGCCTTGGAGTAGGTTTGATGAGAGTCTCCGATAGAAATAGCTCTGAGATAACATGAATCGTTGGATCCATCAGTGAGCCATCCTTGTGAATTCTAGACTGTTGACATTAGAGTTAGATCTGTCGAAGGTCAAACCATTGGAGTGATGGGTGTGAAGTTGTGTTAGGACTTCGACAGGGAAGGATTTTGAGTCAACAATAATCATTGATCTATCAGAGGGTTGAAAGGTGGAATCCAAACCTTTGATATTGGATGCGAGGAATAGGGTTCGAGCACCCAAATCCATACCATATCATATGAGTGCAAGGAGAGAGAGGATGACATCGACATGATGTGTCCTGACAACATGGAATCCAACGTGTCTTGGAGGACGACAGGTGTCGATGCTTGGCTTGTCAAAAGGATGAGTCTTTTTGGGATTACAACTTTGGGAAATCACCCTTAATTTTCAACCATTGGATATGAAGGTGGAAAGATCTGGACCGTCCATCGGAGGGGTAATGATCGAAGGGAGTTACAGTCCTAGAAGTGGATGCATTCCGATGGGAGGAGCTTCGAGGGAAAATATGGGCCGTTGATCTGTTAATATTTGATACAATCCATTCTTCAGAGGATGTCATTTGGAATCAGCTATAGTTATGGAGGAAATGCATTCCAAAGGAGGGACTCCGAAAGGAGATCTAGACCATTAATCTTCTTGGAATGAAGCAACTCCCAAAGGATATCTAGACCATTGATTTTCCACCAAAGGCTTAAGAGGATGACATGGATTGTGCCACG
>JASDQU010107437.1:69016-89264 GCA_032191745.1 Picea mariana | reverse complement strand
CGATGCCCTCTCTTTCCAACACCGGTTTCTTTCCAACTAGCACCAAGTCCATGACCCTCTTTTTCTCTAGTCTGGGTTTTGGGTCTTCTATGCTACAGTTCATAACTCTTCCATGAGTTCTCTGATCTTTATATTGCACACTCTAGTGCATTCCTTTCAGTGATTCTCTTCCTCAGAGACTAAATTCCCCCTCTGGTTCTCTCCAGTAACAAGAATGACTTAATCCTTCAGTTCTTCTTCTTAGTTGTAGAGCCTCACACGCTCTTGTTCTTTCTGAATGGTATATTATATTCTCTTGCATGTCCTCTCCTTTTTACCTAGGGAGCTTCTGGACCTGTCTTGTTCCTTTTGTCAGAACGAACTCGGGTCAATCTGGGCCTACATGAAACTATGATTTGTGGTACTTTGGGTTGACAATTTTTTGTCTCCTTAGTCAAACCCTCCATGTTTCAATTCATTGGGGTAGTTGATTGTTCAACCACCAATCCTTCTTTCATTAAATAATTTTTCTTTGGGATTAGGATGAGGCTTATTATTTCAACAAGGATAATTTGTGTCATTTGACATAATGAACCCTCTCTACAGTTTCCTCACTCTTTCCTCTAGTGATATCATGGACAATACTTCAAGGCTTCACCTCCACAGTCAGTTATTGGAAATCTAAACAATAATACATTTACATTGTCCACATGCCATAACATGGTAATCATAAGTAATGATTAATTACAAGCTGGGGGAAACAGGGGTATTACAATCCCCTCCCCCTTCAAAGGAACAACGTCCTCTATGTTCTTCCTCATTAACACATGTCATGCCTTTGTCATTCAGCTGCTTTAGAAATATTGATCCTCTTTATTGGCCAGTTCCTTTCCATACCCTTTTCCTTCATCGCCCGCCTTCAATAATTTTGGACGACAAGAATATTAATCACAATTTCATGTGAAAACATCTTACTATTGTTCAAAATTCAAGAGGAAAATTTCATAATCTAGCACAATACTTATTTGTGCATTTTGTGGATTTGCATCCATATGGATGGCTTGTTATCTTGGCTCACATTTTTCCTTGACACACCCATTATGTGAATGATCCCAATCAATAGTTTATAAGTATTATCAAAGTCTCCTCTTCCTTGCGGTCACTCACCCTCTAGGCCCAGGCTCAGGCATCCCCTTCTCTGCTATACAGTCCCTCAGGGGATCCATATTTCCTTTCCAAGGATTTCTCACACAAAAAGAGTTCTAAAGACTTCATTGAGCCTTACAGTCAAGGCGTCCCTCTAACCTATTCTACCGAGGTGTCCCTCCGTCTTGTGTTACCAAAAAAAAACATATTGTAGGGTGATCATGGCTTACCACAGGGTTCTCATGTCTCAACAGTAGCCTTTTTCATGATTTCCAGCTTTGACAGCCTTCATCTGTCCTCCCTAGACAAATATTTTCATCTCATATGTATCATAGGTATACAAAAGTTATGAGATATTATCATCAATTTCAAAATCAACATTTTCTTGCAAATCTGTCACCCACATATTTCCAAATTCTACATTTATTTTCATATTTTTTCAGCACAGGAATCAGATTCACAAGTATGGGACTTTCATTCCCATAGTAGTTTTGCTTAGTAGGAAATTGGTCTTCCTTATGGGCTTACAATACTTCCATATTCAAGACCCTTTCTTTTTTCAATTTCAACATTCCTCAGCCAAACAAATTGTTAGTTCTCATGCACATTATATTTTCATCACACATTTGCAGTGGCTCACAAACAATTTCAGAAATGTGCATACTAACAATCGAATTCACTTGCTCAAAAAGGAAATACCATTCCTTGTAGTTTGGCTTAACAATAAATTAGTCTTCCTTATGAGCTTACAACACTTCCATATCCAAGACCCTTTTCTTCCTGCAATTTCAACATTCCTCAGCCAAACAAATTGTTAGTTTTCATGAACTTTATATTTTTAAAACTATGCATACTAACAGTCCAAGTCATTTTAATCTATTCAAAGGTACAAAGCAAAAGGAAATATCATTATTTACATATGCATCCTTTCAACATACTAAATTTTCCAAATGCAATTCAAATATCAAATGACTTTAATCAATGTGTCAATATTCATGGCCACATTCATACCCAATGCACCCTTGCATTGATTTCCAATTTGCCACACTTTACGACAAGCACTTTGCCATGGTGTGTTGGAGCTCAACCAACCTCCTCATCATATGGATTATTCATTCTCATTCATTATTGCAACATGACTGTGCTTCCTTCTACAGGCTGATCATGATCCCAAATAAACACATATGAAACTAAAATTTTCTCTTGAATGCACCAAAGGATTCTTCCATCATTAGTAACCAGGGTGCCAACATTCATGTCCACCCAAATTCTCTTTTCTTTAACACCTCAACAATTCACGTAGAATATTGGAAGGTCCTCCTTCCTTAATGGGCAATCTATTGTCTGCCCTCTTATGCAAACATGGATTTCCTCAATGCATTCCATGCAATGTGATAACTATGAGCACCTTTATTCCCAATATCCCTAGATTGGTCACTGTACCCATGGTACTCCTTAATCATACATTTTATTTCAAGGATTATAAATCATCCTTGAATGGCATAGACTTCCTCTCTCTATTATTCATATTTTTCTTTCCTGAATCTTACCCTACTTGGGTAGCAATGTCATACAACAACCACTCAAAATTATTTTCATATCAGTAAGAAATTAAAATACTTTAGATGGGATTCTTGCCAAATCCCTCCATACCTTATGCCACAAAGGCATGAACATTTTTATACCTTTTCTGGCTACTAGCACCATTTTTCTGATTTTTACCTCATGAGTAGTGCTCCAGGGGGCTCCCAAAGTCCCTTCAAAAATATTTTAACAACAACCTTCTCATAGTCATCCTCTTCTTGAGGTTGTCCATCATTGGCAACTGTCTTTCTCAAAATCTCCAATTTATTTATACACATGACATACATCACAAATATATTAGTCGTCATGTAAAATAAAAATGCTTGTATCATAGGGTTCAAATCAATAAAACATTTTCAGATATGTCCTAGCATATCTTTATGCACTTCATCACATTATCCTTAATGTTTTCATGAGTGCAACAAAACCAATTCTCAATTGTTTCTACATTCATACAACCATCATCACTATGATGTCAAAAGATTTACTTTCATTAGTAAATCAATCTCTCGTACCAAAGAAGTACAATAAACAACAAGGAAGGGGTCAAGGAACTCTTCTCTTGTCCAACTCTTTCTACACAACCATGGACTTTCAGTCCAACTGAGTTATTTTCCAAGACCTCATTGCCTTTACTTATCACAACTTAACCAAGCCTATTCATTCAAACTTACTAATTTATTTATTTTCCTTTTTCTAGTTGTACTTGTTTCCACAACTTCTCTTCTAAGGCTTACAACTCTGATAAACAATTCAAAGTTTCTAGGGTGAGAAAAAGTATTCCCCATTTTCTCTTTCTTTGCTTATACAATCTACTCCCTGCTGGGATCTTCCCGCTCTTTTCCTTGAGAAACCTTGGTTAGGCTCACCCTAACCTATTGGATACATAAACATGATCCAATAGCAAAATTTTTGTTCATAATGAATCATGAACTTGTGCATTCTGCACATTACCATTTGGTTATCATAATGGTCAACATTCATTTATTAGTCTTCCATTCATGCATGATGTTTTTAAAATGTAATCCAGGATTCTTATATGTGTGTGTGTGTGTAGGCTTGCAACCCACTTCTCAATTCTCAGTAGTCATTAAGGTTGTGACTTTGTTCTCCTAACAGAGCCTTCACACAGTTCCTACACAGGGAACTCCTTCGGCATGCAACTTCCTTATTGCATATCCATCACTATATTTGATGGCCTCAACCTTGATTTAGCTTCAACTTTACCACTTTAGTTGTTTACCAAATATTCCATAAGGAATATAAACATGCATTCCTATGATGTATTTCAAATACACATTAAACACATTTCCTTTATGTTTTCAACTTGCTTTCAGACTGTGCTTCCATGCACTTAATCACATGCTTCAACATGTTGTGTGTGTGCCCAACATAGGAACCCTTTACAGTTTCATTTCCATATCAATTGAAAGTTATTTAGTTCATGATTGTTCACAATCATGTACATGCGGTCCTCAAAGTCGTATTCATGTTGTCTTTTATCATGAAAACAGAGTGTCCTTTCTCATTTACTCTTTCATATATTTATACTAGATTTTCCTAAGGGAATGGAACACATTCCCCTCAACCTATCATTCAAAAAAAAACTTTCATGACTCTTCAGAATGAAGTCAACCATGCATCCATGGTATTCATTTTATCTTGGCAAGTGAAATTCTTGCCTTACATTTCACTCATCTAGGCAGTCACATCGTGCCTTTAGTATACATATACTCCTACATCATACATGTGCATCAATTGCACATTTAATATCATTGATATATATTTGGTCCTAATATCAGTCTTCATATCAAGAAACCTCACAATGCATTAAATCCATGCACTCAAGCATATACAAACATAGCCAAACATTCATCATGCAATCTCATTGGTTGCACCTTTTCTATGTCACTCATACACATGGACATATCAGACTTCCAAATCCTCCTCCCAAGGATCTTGCTTCCATTCTTATGACAAGTCTCATAGAGATACTCAACACCAAGATTCCCTCTCTGTTGAGAGCTTGCAGTCATTCACATGATATCCACATGGAAATTTTAACAGACATAATCATGACTATGTCCCCCTTTCCATACGACAACAACCAACATGGAGTATTTTTTTTTGCCTCAACTACTATAAAGTTATTCAACAATCCAAAAATACCATATGGAAAATTCCAACAATGCCCAAGGCAATAAGACAACTTATCAAGCTTCTTTTTTCATGCCTCAAACCAATTTTGGTTAACAAACCTTTTATCGAGGGAATCCTTTTCTAGATTCCCTCTCACTATTACTTGAGCATATCAAGCCATACCTTATATGGATACCATCCACCTATGGATGTCAACCTGACCCATTAGTCATACAGAAGTGTCCCAACACTTCCTTTACCACATTTAGGATCAACATTTCATTAATCTTTCTATTCATCAACAGTCAGGGACGAAGGTCACTCTCTTCCTCCCAAAGGAATTCTGGCAGATTATTTTTCTATCCACCAAGCAAGAGAGGATGCGATGATTACTCACTCAGTCACTCCATATTTCTACATCTCCATTTATTAGCTTGGTTAGAAAAATGCTTCCCAACAATTCCTATACTCAGAAACAAATTCGTTTCTCAGTTCCCTTCGGAATGAGAGAGTTGCACATGCTCTCCCTTTTCAGAAAATGGTCTCCAGACCTATTCCTCTTGCATAGACATGCCCTTAAGTTAATAGGGATCCACACTCCCCTAGCACAACCATGAGATTTTGAAATTTCTCATGTCATTTTACTTCTTCCATGGGGTTCATTCTCAGTCCACGTGACTTATTTATTTTATAAAGAGGGATTACCCCAGTAGGAAGTTTTTCAATTATGACAGGTCAAGTAGGTTGATATCACCTACTTCCATACGGCCTCTAGACAAGGAGGATTTTACTCCAAATGCCAAATCCTTCATTTAATCAACACTTTTATTTAACATAAGTTTCATAAGCCCACTTTTTAGGAAATTCCTGCCACCTATTTAGTCCATTTTTCCTATGGACTCAAGTATTCCTTAAAACATGTTTATGCCATTTGCATCCAAGTTTTATTATTAATGCCTCTCAGCATAATCCCACTTTTGTAGGACTGGATATCATTTCCCAAAATAAATTATAGGATTCTTCTGCCATATTCTAGCATGATTCAATCTCGTTGGGTAAAATCCCAACTGAATTTTAATATGCATCCTTCTCCTCAAGGAACTTATGTAGATAATTTTCGTACAATAGTAATACTCTCAACATGCTCATCTTAGCCTTGGTAAACTAGTCTTATGACTATTCTTCAGCCCCTCTAGGCTTGTGTTTGAATCATGATCTGCTAGATAGGGTAGGGTAGGGTTCCCTATCCCTTCAAGTTTTCTAAGAAAAAAACATCACTTGACTCTTTCGTGAGCCCAAGTAGGCCAAGTGTTGTTGCCCTCTCTGATACCACTATGTAACACACCTGAACCCTAAGTACCTTTTTAAGGGATGATGTATACATTTTTCCTCGGTTCCATAGCTTCTTGGATCCCTCAGATAAGAGCACCATTTCCTTCTACTCTTTGAGAGCTTCCCAATGACTATAAACTCGTCCAAAACTGAGTTCTAGTTTGAGAGTTATGGCCTTCTGAAGTGTTTGAGGTGTCCTTGGCCAATGGCCACCGTCTTCACCACGTGACATCCACGTGGATTCACTTTCCTCGTACCATCCAACATGGCACTGTTGTGGCCTTGATCATCATCCTTTGGAAATGACATGGCAATGGAAGAATGGTTTACAAGGGAAAGTCTCTGGAGATTCATCATGGGATTATTCACTTCCCCAACCTCAATGATTCTTCTTTTTCCCTTTTTCCTTACCATGCAACCGACGCTGAAACCTAGTCCTTCGGGATTCATCCTTTCCACGCTCTATTTTACAACACTAAATCTTCCCAGAGACCTGAAGTCCCGAAGCCTCTCTCTCTACTCCAGAATCTATGGTGGAATTTTGTCCACCTTTGAATCTAACAATTAATATTTACCTACATTTAACAGATCGCTTGGACTTGAATAGAGAGGTGGGGTCCCACACCTAAATTCATGTCCAATCCCATGATACCACATGGAGCTATCCAGACACACCACATCACCATGACACACACAGGCCTGTCCTATCAGAGCTTGACACTACAACCGAGGAAACTTCGGTGCTTCAACACTTCAACGCTTCAACCAATTTTCTCTATTTTCAAATCCTCTAGAGTCCTGGACCCTAGAGTCCTTCCAGTGGCTCCGAACTTCAGCCATTTTGGAGCTTGCGTCTTAGCAATCCAAACACCCAGAGTTCTGAAGTCTTGAAGTCCAGTAGTGGGTCCCTCTTGCGTACGTGGCATTCTGCACGAGTGTCCCTATTACCATCTTCCACATGGAATATGAGTAGCGATGATGCCACCTTGACATGTGGCACCTATCTCTCCAACCTTATACCATATATGATGATTCAATAAGACACGTTGCTTTTCCATGAGATGACACACATGGGATCTATCATACGATTAGACTCCACTATGTACTTTGGCCACGTTGTTTGTTGACGTCACTCCGACGTCACCCGAAGTGGGGTTTATCTGCAGAGCCGAATAATGATTGGATGACCCATAATATTATCTGGTTTGATCCTGCTGGCACAGGGGCAAGCCCAAGGTTCAACGCTTAACAATGCACCAAAAAAAACCTAACTACCGACCCTTTTGACAACACCTACGGAGCAGGCAAAGTCTCACCCAAGGTAGAAGCAGGGGGGGTTACAGGACGCAGGTGTTTATAAACAAGACGGGACACAGATCTATGATAACAACACTTTGCAGAGTATTCTAGAAACACTTAGAAGGTGATATGCATTAGTTTTTTATCTTTATTAACATCGCAGAACATACCCTAATAAAGATCAATGCAGTAACACCAAAGATTAAGCACTTCAACCATTTTAGCACATAACATTAGGTTAGATATAACATTCATTCAAAGTAAACACTAAGCAACAAAAGATCTATCTATCATACATAATAATCAAATCACTGAGCAGATTCATAACATAAACAACACAACACAAAGAAAACCAAAGACCCAAGATATACGTGGTTCACCTCAGTGTGGGGATACATCCACCAACTGCTTCGTCTTCTTTATTATTCTTCAATCTCTTACATTTAGTGACTCCTGTGAACTAAGCCATAGAGTCAAGCTTTGCATAGGACAAGAGATCTACGCACTGAGCACCAAATCCTCCTTCCAAACTAGGTCAAGGCATAGAGCCAACTCTCTATCAATCACATAGCCTTAACACACAAACATTCCCTTGCACAAAGCCAATCTAATTACTCACACTTAGCCACTTCCCACACTACCTCTACAATAAATTCTTACTTATTTATAATTTTACAATCCCTTACAATAAGGCCTAATCATGGGTAAAACCCCATGGGTCGACATCCCATAACCCTTTACAAAAACCCTAGAGAACCCCTTACTGGGTCCACATATCCCGCAAAATAGGTGAGATCCGTGATCTCAGCTCCACCTGGGTGCTCCTTTCTCGACCAATGTGTCGAAGTCCAAAAAGTGGTCCAAAACTGAACAAAGTTTCCTCAAAAATTGGTCGAGTGCCAACAAACCCCTAACACTCTCTTGTGACTTGTCCTGAGTCACTCAGTTCTGGTCAATGCTTCTTCGAAGACCTCGAGCTTAACTTGAGCTGCTTCATCTTGCTTCTTCACCTGAGCCTCCTGCTCAGCAAGATCCTGTATCATTTTCTCTGTAACAGGCCCTTCCAGGCATTGTTCTATTGATGGAACCATTTGGTCCAATTGCGAGCCTTGTCCATCAATTTCTTCGAACACCTTGTAAGATTCGTCCTCCACAAGTTGAATCTTTTGTATGACTTCCATTACCTTTCCCTGGAGGGCAGTGATTTGTTGTTGTACTATGTGTTTCTCCTGATATCTCTTCATTCTTTCAATTGTGGTGAGAAGATTCATCTATGCTTGCATGGAAAATGCCTACTACTACGCCTCTTGTAACTGCGCTTCCATCTTTCTTAGCTCTGGATCCTCGGTGAGGCGTTCATATGTCTGTGAAATTATATCACTTATCTCTTTTCACTTTGAGGTGAGGTCTCTTATCCTTATTGTTGTGTTCTTAACAATTTCCTCTCTCTGATCACGCACTTCCTACGTGGTGCTCAGTACTGCTTGAGCCTCCAATTCTACTATCCTGGATTGAAGCTGTTGGATGGTCTTAGCGAGCTTCACTACTTGAGTCTTGACCAAATCCTGTTCCTCCTATGCCAAGCCTGGCACATAGTGACATGATTTACTTACTACCTCTTTTACTGCAGCCCGTTTTGCGAGCAACTGCTCCTTTTCTCTCTGTAGCTGCGCTTTGTCCTCTTGGAGCATCGCCTGAAATTATTCTCTCTCACTTTCATAGGTGGCCACACTATACCGTGCTACTCGTAATTGTTCTAAGACTTCACCTTTCTCTTGTTTCAAGGCTTCTATAACCTTCTCCTTCTCTTCTTGGATTTTTTGAAGCTGAGCTTTTGTCACATCTGCAAGTCTTCTCAATTGGGTTGGTTCATCCCCCAATTCTGCAATCTGTGATGCAGTAGGTACTATGCA
Organism: Picea mariana; assembly: GCA_032191745.1. NCBI lineage: Eukaryota > Viridiplantae > Streptophyta > Pinopsida > Pinales > Pinaceae > Picea > Picea mariana. Next base: position 79,872 of record JASDQU010107437.1, on the reverse strand, counting down.
GACCAAACAAATAACTTGTTTTACTTCCTTCAATTCCTTCTTGACCCTTCCATATAGCTCTTCTTGCTTCTCTTCATATCTCTACAAGATATCCTTGGAAGCATCCTCCATAGCTCCGTGGACCAAAGTGATATCGTCCTTCGTGAGCGTGGCCTCTTACTAGGGCTTATTAGCGGACACCTTCTTCCTTGTTGAAGGTTTCTTTGGAGAAACCTTCCTCTTCTGCTATGTTATTTTCCCAACAGGGGGATCTTTCGGTGGTGTATCTTCACCTCCTCCTTTCCCATCCCCTCCTCCTTGTCCATTTACTTTGTCTCATCCTCCTCCTAGTGAGACAAATCCATTTTCTTCAGAGGCGTTGTCCTCCTCATCGGTCTCTATATCCTGAAATTCTTCCTGCTTCTTCTTCTTCTTCTTCCCACTGGATTGTCCGACATGCTCAACTCGGGTGACCATGGGGCTTCCTATGGTGTCAGTGTCGGAGAGTTCTGCATCAGTGATAGGTACAAGGAGCTCCTTCGGCCATTCCTTTGTGATCTTCTCCATGTATTCATCTGTTAGATTGTAGTACGACTGTAATTATTCCTTCTTCTCATCTCTACACGCAGTGATATAGATGAAATGAGGATCTGCATGGAAATTTTCTATTGTTCTGTACTGGTGTAAGGTACACAGTGTCATGCGTGGAAATGACTCAATGGTAACCTTTAGTTGCTGATAGTATGCATGAAACATGACATTGGAATGCCATTGTTTTGTCATGTCGTTGGTGCACCACAAGGTAGAAAACTGAGCGATGAACGACTTTGAGGTTTCGATCTCTGGGAAGGTGGCTCCTTCAGGCATTTTCCAAGTGACAAATGTGATCAAAATGATTAGCCAGCTGTAGTGGAATTCACATCCCAAATCCTAGGCTTCACGATAGTATTTCTCTAGTTCATTTACGAGGTAGCTCACCCAATTCATTTGCATGCCCTCCACACATTTTCTTGCAAGGTCCACCACAAACCTGATGACCTGTGTGGGGCGGTTCTTCCTTACGATCTTGCCAGCTATGAGTTGGAAAGAAAGGCACACTACGCCATCATGTATAGAGGCTACCTTGTAACCTCACTTTCCATTTTCCACTTCGTCGTAAGATTCCTTGATGCGTTGTGCCAGGGAGCGGTCTGAGGCATTCCCTAGATAAAACTGTTGGAGGTCAGGTCCCTTCATGCTTAATCCTATAATCTGGTGGATCAACACCGGATCCACAATAATCCTCCAGTCGAGCCATAGGTATTCTCCATGATAGCACAACAAAAGGAGTTTAACGCAAGAGTTAACCTCCCGGTGATGACCAAAATGGGGAATATTCATCACATTTAGCACAGTGGACTATGCCAGTCCCTTAATCCATGGTTGGAAGATGAGGTGAGGCTTCTTCCCATTTGACTTCGTCAAGTATCGGTGGGGTGCTAGCATAGCATAGCTCTTTTTGTCTCCTAGATTGAAGTTGTTTTTCTTCAACAACGAGATCTGTCCTAACTGACTCCCGACTACACGTATTCCTTTTGGAATGTACGTGGTGAAAAAGGTGTACTCATTATTTCGTGGGATTCTCTTGTGGTTAAAAAACACAACCAAAGGTGGGATATAATCTGGTAGGGTGGATGATATCTGCTTCACATTAGCTAGATCGCTGCGATGCTTACTTCGTTGCTTAGTCACGGGGTTAACATGACCATAATGACGTCTAGTCGAAGGGGAAGCCTGCAGTCCCCTAGTCGACGATGCCTGGACACCTTTAGATAACAGTCTGTTGGCCATTAGCTTCTTGAGGACCTCTTCAAGAGACTTCTCTAATTCACTGGGTTCACCCAACATTCTCACTTTTAAACAAACAGGTTGGGTAAGGTGAACAGATAGACGGGGTAGACAAACGAATGGCGAGGTCTAGCTTCTGATAACACAGCTTGACACTTAGACAATTATTTGTTAGTTCAGTTAATCATGGGTATAAAAAAGTGGTCCTGGTGTGGTGATCAATGGGTTAAATAAGCGGGACCTCGTAACGAATTATTCCAATGGGTAGGAATGCTTCAATCAATGCAAATCTGTATGTTATGGCACGGTCTCAATGTCCAAAAAGCGGTCCATCCACCCATAAATGCATTTTATAACCATTCTAGAGCATCGTTCTAATGGTCGGGGTGCCTCTAATGGTCATATAGCTTCACCACGGCGAAGTCCCATTCTGCGTGGTCCTGTTGTTCCAGCAAAGTTCAAATCCTATGAATCTGCTTCCTGTGAGGTTCCCGTCTGTGGAGTCTCCCATATGGTCTCTGTAGCTTCTTGTATCTTTTCTAACTTGGCTTTCTTTTTATTTAGCTTCCTTTCCTTCTTTCCTGTGATCTAAGTCTCTCTAACTGTTTCTGGAATCCTCTTTCCATTCTTATTCTTATCTTCTCCTAGCGTAGTGACTTCACACTACTATTGTTCCCTCAAAGGGTCTAAAGTTAATATCCCTTTTCTTAACACGTCCTAAGTGGACATACTTCTTTCTTGCATATATAGGTCCTTCAAATATTTTTTCATTCTTTCAACCTTGACAACTAATTCTCTTGTCTTCTCTTGCTTCAACTTATCCTCTCATTCCTCTATTAGTCGGTCTATTTTTCTAGTTATGAAATCCCTTAGTTCTTGCTTTTTATTTTATGTAGATTCTTCCTCTGTTTTTCTTCTGATTTGATCCTTCTCAATCCATGTCTTACCTAGAAAAAGTGGGAAAGGGGCACTTTCTCCAATAAACTTAATGACTTCAAATTCTTCTTCAATCGATGTTCCATGAACAATAATAGGTACGTTAGTAGCTCTTCCACATAAAGTTATCATCTTACCCTTAAACAAGCCTATCATTCCCAATGAAGGTATCATAGTAGGCTTTCCCAAAATTTTCCAAGTGTCTTCAGTCATAATATTCACTTGTGTTTCTTCATCCAAGACATAGTCTATGTCAAAGTCTTCTATTCTTGTACTTATGCGTTGTTTTACTTTCAGGATCTTTGGTAAACTGACATCTTTGTGAACATTCATCGTTTCTTTCAACTGTAATAACATAGTCTGAGCTTTCTCTGATTCTTTCTCTTTATGATTCTCTAACATGATCTTAGTCTCTTGACTTTCTTCATAGTTTTCTTTTCTCATGTTCATTCTTTCAACTTTAGCAATCATCCTTGGACAATCCTCAACCTCATGACCAATAATCTTACAACAAAGACAAATAGGACCTGTACCAGGACATGTACCAGGAAATTCCTTAGAAAGATGTCTCGACCTTCTGCATTTATAACACAATGTAAATCCTCTTTTTCTTTTAAACTCTCCCAGTCTCTTCTATACTGCGCACTGGGATCATGGTGTTGGATTTGCAATCTACAAAAATTACTTCTAGGTTCCTGCATCCACTTATTAGTCCAAAAATTCTTTCTATGCATAGGAATAACACATCTTTCTTCATTTCCATTAAGTTTACTTAAATCAAATATTTATTCCAACTGCACCCTAGCCTTCAGACTAGGACAAAATCTTTAAACATACTTAAATTCATGCTTTCGATTTTATTTTTTTCACTTATATTACTCTTATCAAAGCACAAATATTTACCTCTTTTAAGATCTCACCTCTTTCTTCGGATCAGATTTATTTCTTAGCACAGAGCTTTGCAAGTCAAGTAGAGTACTGCGCACTTCAACAACAGATCTACGCACAAAGATTCTCTTTTCTTTACTTCAGTTCCCAACAATCACAATTTCAGGTCCCAACAATGGAACCATTTGTTGGCACAGGGGCAGACCCAGGGTTCAACGCTTAACAACGCACCAACAAAACCCATACTATCGACCCTTTCGACAACACCTATGGAGCAGGCGAAGTCTCACCTGAGGTAGAAGTAGGTGGGGTTACAGGAAACAGGTGTCTGTAACCAAGCTGGGACACAGATCTGTGATAACAACACTTCACAGAGTATTCTAGAAACACTTAGAAGGTGATATGCATTAGTTTATTAGATTTATTAACATCGTAGAACATACCCTAATAGAGATTGACGCAATAAAAACAAAGATTAAGCACTTCAACCATTTTAGCACATATCATTAGGTTAGATCTAACATTCATTCAAAGTAAACACTAAGCAACACCAGATCTATCTATCATACATAATAATCAAAGCAATGAGAAGATTCATAACATAAACAACACAACACAAAGAAAACCAAAGACACAAGATATACGTGGTTCACCCCAGTGTGGGGCTACGTCCACCAACAACTTCGTCTTCTTTATTATTCTTCAATCTCTTACATTCAGTGACTCATGTGCACTAATCCACATAGTCGAGCTTCACATAGGACATGAGATCTGTGCATTGAGCACCGGATCCTCCTTCCAAACTAGGTCAAGGCACATAGCCCGCTCTCTATCAAGCACACAACCTTAACAAACATACATTCCCTTGCACAAAGCCAATCAAACTACTCACACTTAGCCACTTCCCACGCTACTTCTACAATACATTCTTACTTATTTATACTTTTACAATCCCTTACAATAAGGCCTAATTATGGGTAAAACCCCATGGTCCAACATCCCATAACCCTTTACAAAAACCCTAGAGAACCCCTTACTGGGTCCACATAGCCTGCAAAATCAGTGAGATCCACAATCTCAGCTCCGCATGGGCACTCCTTTCTCGATCAATGTGTCGAAGTCCAGAAAGTGGTCCAAACCTGACCAAGGTTTCCTAAAAACTTGGTCGAGGGCCAACATATCCAACGAATGACGAGGATTTGTGGATCTGTGCTCTCGCAATCCATGCAATCCTAAGTCTTTAGTCCTGATGGTAATCGGCTGGGAGGATCATAAGGCATAATGACTGATTTCTGTCGATCATCCCTTCCCTTACTCTATCCTTCCACTGACACTCGATCTAACAGTTAAGAAGGATCTTGAAGGATCCTTAGATCCATGACTTGCGTTACTTCACAAGTTCGGCGTTCGGGGATTCCAACCATTTAACACCTTTTTTCTCCTAGAGTGGTCAACACTGGACTAACCATGACGTAGATCTAATGGTCAAGGGAGATCTTAAATATCCTCAGATAAATGACTCGCATTACTTAGCAAGTGAGAAGTGGATTGAGGTTTAACAAGGGGATGAATCCCACGATAACGAGTAAATGAACGCCAACTGTTGGTTAACCATCAAGTTATCGGTCTGACAGGTCACCTTCGATGCATTTAGGACATTGCAATGTTCATTCACCCCAGAGCTTCGGACTCTCGGAGTCTCGAATAACTTAGCTCCTTTTTGAGTGTAGCGAAGGGTTCCATGGTCCTAGTCCTATGGATCTTTGTCAAGCTCCAGAGGCTACACTCATTAATCTTAGCCAAGATTTGGTTAAGGTTGTGAGCATGAGCCCATGGTCTCTTGGATGATTGGTTTGAAGGAAGCACCTTCCATTCATAGAACTCAAGTTATATAATAGGGAAAGGTATTTTCGAGGTATCAATAGGACTGTAGTAGTCCCGTGGAGTCTGTCTCGACTCTAGAACTGTGAATTTGATCCTTGGGAAAACACCTTGAGGTTTTCCCAACGAGCACAAAGGCCAAACTTGTCCTCTTAAAACCATTCAAATGCAACAGTTTACAGAAGAACAATAAGCCTTATTACCATCAATTTCACACGAGGCACATTTTGACACAACATCGTACCATCACCCTCCTATATCCAGGAGGTATATGTATATCACAAATACAAGCATTCAAGCCATGCATTTCAATTCAAGTGCACATGGTATATGAAATACTTATCTATTACAAGTTGCAGCCATCTAAATGACCATGGGTGTTCGCCTCTCCACCCAACCATAGGCTCAGAGGCATTCACTCTTAGCACTTTGGCCACCCCCATGCCAAGCGATGATATCACTAGGGAAACTTATGCAAATTTCTCAGACATCCTCTCTCTGTCATAGCCTCTACGAGGTTTATCTGGTGCTCTCTCAACATCAAGCTCGCAACCTTCTTCTCAGGTCAGGTTTTTTGGATTCTCTTTCAAAACTCAAGAATGGTATCAGGGAGATTACTCTCCTCCACCTCTCTGGAAACAATAGAAGTCTCCCTTATTCCCCACTAAGCTCAGGACCTCCATGGGGTTTATAATATGCCTTCCCAGCTGGATTTCCTCTGTGCAAGTGATTGCCTTCATAGCTACACTGTCCCTCGTTGCCCTCTCCTTCCAACACCGGCTTCTTTCTAGCCAACACCAAGTCCGTGACCCTCTTTTGCTCCACTCTGGGTTTCGGGTCTTCTATGCTCCAGTGGGTTCTATAGTCATGGCCTTCAACAATGACTAATAATAAGTGTAATGACATTCTGAAAGCACCACACAATAGTTCACCATGAATTCTATGAATGGAAATTGAAACATGATTATTTTATTTAAATTATCTACATATATGTTCATGGTGCAATGTTATGTGATGATGGTTTCATTAACAAGGCTATGTAGTGGCAATTCCTACCATATATATAGGGAGGATTTTCAATGTTTGAATCTATAATTAATGAGTGATACACTTTTGAAAGATCTTAGTATTCTTGGATGTTTAAAATGTTTGGAACTTTTTGGAAATGGAGTGAAGTGTAAAATTTTCAATAGTAAGCATTATTGGCTCATTGGTGTTTTTGTTCATATGTTATAGTTGTAATGGATTTTGTTACTGTGAATTTGATATAACGATAAACAATAATTGATATTTGGGTTTTTATGAAATTCAGATGTTATAGTAAAATTTATGAATTTAAAGAATTTGTTATTTGGGTTTAACTCAAGTGGTAGAAAGAAGTTGTTATCCTTTCCACTCGTGTTCAAATTCCATTTGTGATATGTTTTATTTTTGTGATCTAAACAATAAAATTAAAATACTTTACCCACATCCATAGAAAATATAGGCTTAGGTGGTTGTAGATTGAGGTTCGTGGTTCTTTACACTACATCAAGATAGTTTTATAGGATGGGTGTTTGAACCGCTAAGAGGATTTGATGATATGGGCATGGGATTGGATAAATTAAATTGTTGAGACCATTTCATAGAAATTATAGTTTCATAATGCGAATAAGATGTTGAATCAATATACTATGAGGATCATTATGTTTGGGTCGATTAGGAGAAAGGTGCAGGTTTGAGAACTAGAGGTTCGACTAGTTGCGATGAACATGAGGAAATTAAAGGTGGAGGGTGAAGAATGGTGATATAAATATGATTTGTCCCATAAATCAATAGATAAAAAAGAACATAGTTTGAGATGGAGCGAATGTACCTAAATCAAAAGCTAAGTAAGATCATACCTCATGGAATGAATTTCAATGTGAAGGATTGCTTCACTTGTTTGAGAGAAGATGTGAATATGATCTGGCCTCCAGAGATGATGTTTAGTCAAAGTAAATGGAGTAAGGATTGAATAATATCTACAATGCTTGAGGAAATTTAGATTGGTTACTATTTTCTTCAGTTTTAACTTGAGCCTTTCCAAGATTAAGGTTAGCTTATTTTTTCCAGCAAGGCAAAGTTATGTCTTAATCCACTCATTTTTTTGAAATTCTAATGATCTTGTTCATCTTAAAATAGGTAAAAACCCCAAGGACAAAGTTCCATGGTCAAATTTACCATCAATAAGTTCGATTTATAACTTCAAACAAAAACCCTGCTAGATTTGGGAAGGAATTTCCTTTGGAAAGGGGTTGAGTTTGTCCACTTATTAAGTTTTTTTAATTTTAGATCTAGGGGAAGCGATTCTTGGTTGGGATTACTTAGGTATTTACCTTAGAAAGATTCAAATTCAAATTCGGTTGGCTACAACTATAAACCCTAGGAAAGGTACAACAACCACAAAAAACCACAACCCACACCTAACAAGAAACTCGTGACTCAACCTAGAGCCAAGATGTCCTGAAACACATTATTGGGTATCTCTATTTCCGAGAGTGTCACTCCTTCTAACCAAGTTACAACAAACCACAGGTCCTTAACAAATACTGAACCTAAGTGAGAAGGAAGTTAATCCCTCCTTGCTACCACTCAAACTACTACCCTATGCACTATTAACTTATTATATTACTCTATTAAATACTATAGATGTAAAATGGAGGTGGTATTAATGAGAAGCCTACTTAGATTCAACAATGAAAATAAGCTTTCCGAATAATAGTTAAAGTATCTACTCCAATAAAAGTGAAGCAAAAATACATAGATCCCTTGGATTCGATAGAGATAATCATAGGAAAGAAGCCAGAGAGTGTTGTTTAAGGGGAGGTTCCTCCAGAGGTCTTCATCATTTTTCCAAACCGTATAAGAAGTTGCCATTTTTCTATCAACAATCAACCAATCTTCTCTTCCCACCTGTTTTCTCCTTCATCAACTCCACACTGCAACTGTTGAAGGTGGTTGCTTCCATGTTTCTTCAACATCCCGAATCCTGATCTTCCCTTTTCCTCGGCTTTCAGGTGGTTCAATTGACCTGGGCGACTGTCCCAACTGTGCACACCCATCAAATATCAACTTAATTTTCTTCCTGCTCTAGGTTGTATTCTGCCTTCTTCACTCGAACCTCGAAAGGCGCCTGCAATTCCCTGTCACACAAGCCCTGTGTATGTTTATCAAGACTATACTGATGTAAATTTTCCCATACCGTACCTGGTTAAATGATGAAAATAGGGCACTTGTTTGGTTTCCTCTATTTGTAAATTTGAATGTCATGATGTCATGCTGGGTATGATAAATGCTGATAGAAATGGATTTTTGAGTGTAGCTTGTTTGTTAGTGATACTTTTTCTGTTAGTATAAATAGTCATTTGTGGCAACTATCTTACCAAACATGCAATAACTGGGCACCATTTTTTCTTGGACATATGAGCCCAGAAACATATCCATCTGTGTGGCCTTCAAAAATCGGCGAGATATTATGGGAGGCTTAGTCGCTTGGGGAATCAACCTCTGTGTTGAAGCCCTCATGACCGGGAAATATGTTTTATCAAACTTGTTTGGTCTCTATTGTAGCCTAATTAAATTTGCGTGGAGGAAAACTGTGATGTTTCTACTATCTGGATGTATGACTACCAACTGGGATCTTTATGACAAACTTTTTCCTCTAGCAACAAAAGTCAAATTGAATTGTATTACTCTCGTATTCAAACATGTTTATATAGATATTAGAGACAAGGCATGTTCAAAAAACTTGGAATCTACAATTTTGTGAACTATAGGGAGAATCCAAGCCCGAGCCAAAATTATTATAATGGAAATAAGCTTTTTTGCATGCCTCAACCTTGTATAGATGAACACAAATTATACATTCAAGGTAACATTGTATTCTCTTCATTTTCAACTCTAGTTTATTGAATTTCAATATCTGGTATTGAAGCTTCATTTTAATTTCCAATTTTGACGACCTTATGATAACCATTTCCATTACTTGGATATGCTCCTCAATCAGCAGAGGGGCATTTCAGAAGTATGTTTATCATATTTTCATCATGTTTTTCTTTGAAGTTTTCGTTCTGTTTGTTTTGTTAAAATTTATGTGGCCTAAAACCATGTTTGATCTGAGGCATGGATGACCTAATGAGGCCTAGAGATCAAGCACTATTCTTGTGAGGACTCTCTTGAGTAAAATTTTTACTTTTGTAATGATAGGTGCTATGTGTTACTTATTTAGGGAAAAGTTGTATTTATAAATGAAAATGAGTAGAAAATCAAATGTGCAGTGATAGTCCATTTCATTATCAGGTTTAGTATGAAGGGAGGATTGCAAAATAAGTTGTGAATATGGTTTGCGATGTCTAATTTTTCAGGTCTCTTTTCTCTGAAATTTCGTCGTTTGTTGATTTACAACTTATTTAGGCACATTTAAGCACATGATTTTTCCTTCTTATGTTTTTAAATTGTATTTTATTGGGTGTGGAGCATGAAATGAGATAGTGTAGCAATACAATATGTCATTTCAGATATTTGATGGGATAATGGAACAATGGTAGCCCTATATTCAAAGAAAAATCTATTGAAATATATTATGAGTGCCATGCCAACATGATTGACTAGAGAACACTGATTATCAACTTTGTTGAGAGCCATGATTGCAGGTTTTGTCAAAAGGCATACAAATATATGCTCGTAGATGTGCCATTAATATTATGTTAGCTATATGTCTTATATATCTTTACTAGTGGCTCATCTTGTCATTCTTGTTCTGATATCCATTTATTTTATCAGAACAAACATTAGAAACCACCATTTCTTTTGCGATAGTAGATGGATAGATAGTCACAGTGGAATCTATAACCGATTCTCATTGCATTCTTGAATGCTTGGAGGGTTGGTTTCTCTTTTAAGTGTTGATCATAGGATTAAGCCCAATTTCGAAGAGTAAGATTATTTTCATAATGCAAAGAGAGCTATATAAGTATCTTGTAGGGTGGATTAACCATAAATGTAACTTAAATATTTTATGGATATATTGGTTTGCAATTCAAAATACATAATTTCAGTTTTGTAATATTGTTGATGTATAGGAATGTAGCAAAAATGCTAAACCCTTGAGTTACATGATTATTGAAAATATTTCATGAAATAAGTGATGTAGATGGACCTTGTGAAGTGTTGCATAGTTGGTTGTCATTGATGTCAACCCTAGAAAATGTCTAGAAGAATGAGAATCCCCTAGAAGAAGTCTAGAAGCCTCTAGAAGTAATGGGTGTATTCAAAGAAGTCTCCAAAGTGGTCCCCTTGTGGCATAACTTTAAGCACGACCCTCA
>JASDQU010107437.1:39516-64407 GCA_032191745.1 Picea mariana | reverse complement strand
TTAAAATAAGGTATACTGTCAAAGGGAATTACCCTTTTCCATTTATGTCAAAGGGGAGAGAAAAATTAGAGTGCATGAAGATAGGGGGAGAAATGGTAACATGGGGAGTATGAGAGTTGCAATAAATTCAAAAAGGGGAGATTGCTAGAAAGTTGGTTGTCATTGAGGTCAACCCTAGAATAAATCGAGAAGCCCCTAGAAGTAATGGGTGATGTCAACCCTTGAAGAAGTCTAGAATCCTCTAGAAATAATGGGTGTATTTGAAGAAGTCTCCAAAGTGGTCCCCTTATGGTGTATCTTTAAGCATGGCCCTCACAGGAAGATAATTTGAAGAAGTCTACAATAAGCCCCAAAGGTGTGGTCATGAATCCCAAAGGAGTTTGAAGAAAAAGAGGATGAAGGAAATTGCAAATACATGGAAAACCCTCATAGATGGATAGTTCTTGTCATGCCATTTTAAACAGTAGGTGGTACATCACATGGTTACTCACGGTTGAGAAGTTATGCCATCTTAAAGATGAAGCCTTGAAGTATGGTCAAGAAGTGATGGATCTAAGGATGAGAAGTTACAAGTCGTCCCCAAAATTAATTAAAGAAGAAAATTTATTGTAACAAGAAGTTACAGGACGACCCTAATGTCAAATAAAGGAGGCACTTAGAAAAGTATAAATACACATAAAGAACCTCTCATTTGTTCATCGAAGCAAGTGTGTGTTTATGGTATGGAGCTAGCATAAGTGGGTCTACACTTGTACTAGGAGGATTGATGAACTCCGCAAAGCACATATGTATTAGGATAAAGGAGGTTGAGGAGAGCAATAGGTGACTATACTAGTTTTGTGAGGTTATCCACGGGTTGCAGTGGAGCAAGGCACAAATTTATGAGGTTATCTATGGGTTGTAGTGGAAAAAGGTACATATGTACATGGGTCATAGTGAAGAAAATCATGAATGTCTGTAGGTTGAAATTGTATGAATCACAGATCTTTGCAAGAGTTTTGAAGAAGGTGCTACTCTCTTGATGCTAAGGTTGAGAAAGGTATGATGATCATAGATCTGATGCCTTAGGGTTTCCTCATGATGAAATGTATGTTTGTCTAAATTTTTTGAGGCATGTCCTGGATATTTTGGTGAGATATGCATTGAGGCATATCTCTGATAGTTTTGGCATATGGCTAGAGACATATGTTGATGATCTGAGATCTGATAACCATATTTTACAGAATGTAAGGTATACTTTCTATGTGTTTTGATGCTCATATCTTGATGGTTATGGTATATGCTTAAGACATATATTGGATAGTTTGGCACATGCTTAAGGCATGCTTCTAATACATTGTTTGAAGAGTATCTTGGATATTTGGCACATGGTTTGAGGTGTATTTTGGTATATTCTTTGAGGCATATCTTTTAGTACATGGTCTAGGCATATCATGAATGATCGGGAATATGTTTGAGGGACATATTTTGGTAAATGATTGAGGTATATCATGAATGGTATGACATATATTTGAAGCATATCTTTGGTACATAGTTTGAGGCACATCATGGATGTTTTGACACATGGTTGATACATATCTTGGTACATGGTTTGGATGCATATTTTGATGATATTTGTGCATATGTTTTGAGGGATATTATCGGTGATGTTGGAATAAGATTTATGTGATTTTATTAGCTTTGATGATGATGATTATCAATGACATGTTGATGATGATGTATTGGTATCAGTGATATTATCAGTGATAGGTTGATTATCAATGACATTGTTAGGTTGATTATCAGTGATAATGACAGGTTGAATATCAATGATAGTTTCAGTGACAGGTTGAGTCTCCATTTATATTTCATGGAGGAAGGAAGAAAAAATGAAAGGGGGTTGTAGCCTCCTTCGAGTTGGAGCCATATAATATAGGGAGTTGGAGCTTCCTTCAGGTTGGAGCCTGTAAATCAGGGGGTTGGAGCCTCCTTCTAGTTGGTGTTAGAGAATACATGGAGTTGGAGATTCCTTTAGGTTGGAGCCTATAAACTAGGGGATTGGAGCCTCCTACTAGTTGGAGCTGGAGAATTTGCAGAGTTGTAGCTTCCTTTAGGTTGGATCCTATAAACAAGGGGTTGGTGCCTCCTTCCAGTTGGTGCTAGAGAATTTTGGAATTTGGTGCTTCCTATGAATGTAATCTTCTGATATACAAGAAATAATTTTGTGGTTTTATCCCATTTGGGTTTCCACATAAAAATATGTTGTGGTGTATGATGTGATGCATTGTTGAATGGTACTATTTATGGTTATATGTGTTAAGAACCAAATATCAAAAATAACATAAAAACCTCAGAATAAGTACTCAACGCCTTGAAAAAGAGAGAATTTAAGATAATAAGCCTCTTTGAGGGGGCAACCTCCTTATAAACCATATAAATTTACAAATAAAAGATGATTCCAAATGAAAAGGTCTCCTTGGTATATATAAGAGACTAGGATGTACAATTATAACTCATGGACCGAAGCTGAAATAAATAAAATAACAATACTAATGTAATATGCCCTAATTAAGGGGCAATGTTCCACTATTTAGGGCTTAACATGCCCCTCCCCTTCAGAAAAGTGTTGTCCACAACGCTTGAGTAAGTCTGGATCCTTCTGTATAAAAGAATCATCTTCCCAAGTGGAATCTTCAGCAAGTAGTTTCTTCCACTTAATGAGATAATCTAAAATGGATGTATTCCTTAGTTGGAGAATTCTTGTGTCAATGATAGCTTCAGGCTCCAATATGATTTTTCCTTACTCATCAAGATTTGGAAATATAGTTTGAATTGAGATCTTGTCACCTATTACCTTCTTTAAGCATGAAACATGGGAAACTGGGTGTACTTGCGAAGATGCATGAAACTCCAATTTGTATGCCATAGTACCAATATTTTGCAAGACCTTATAAGGGCCATAATACTTTGGTGATAATTTATTATAATTCTTAGCTTTCTTGAGGGACATTTGTTTGTATGGATGTAGTCTTAAAAATACCCAATCCCCTACTTCAAAAATTATTTCACTACGATGTTGATCTTCTTGTTGTTTCATGTGATCCTATGCCATGGTTAGGTTGTCCTTTAAGAGTTGGATAACTTGTTGTTGATGTTTGATGTGATCTTCCACTGCTTGAACCTTAGATTTTTATTTTAGAGAAGAAGTGATGGATGGTGGGTGATATCCATAGAATGCCATAAATGGTGTCATTTTTGTTGCAGTGTGAAAGGAAGTGTTATACCACCATTCTCCCAAGGGTGATCACTTGAACCATTGTGTTTGTTAATTGGAGACAAAGCAACAAAGGTAGCCTTCCAAGGATTTGTTCACTATCTTGGTTTGTCCATCAGATTGAGGATGATAAGATGAGTTATGAGCTAATTGAGTACCCAAACAAAAAACAAATTTTGTCCAAAAATGTCCAGTGAAGATGGGATCTATGTCACTTACAATAATCTTTGGGTTTCCATGTAGCTTTTGAGTTGTCTCCATGAATGCAGTGGAAACTATATTGGATTTGAAAGGATGAGAGAGTGCACAAAAGTGTGCGTACCTGATCAATCTATCAACAATCACCATGATGACACTCTTTCCTTTAGATTTCGGTAACCCTATGATGAAATCCATGGAAAACTCCTCTCAACGTTGACTTGGGATGGCTAATGGTTGTAAAAGACCCGGGGTCTTAATTGTTTCCACCTTGTTTTTTTGGAAAACCAAACATTCCACTGCAAACCTTTGAACATCAGTTTCAAGGCCATCCCCAAAAAATTCGTTCTTGACCCTGTGGTAGGTTTTCAAAAATATTGAGTGCCCTCCTACCAGAGAGGTGTGCAATTCCAAGAGTACCTTTTGTTTGAGTTTGGAGTTATTACATAAATATAAGTTATATTTTTACCATAGTGAATAATTTTTCCATGTAAATGGACCTGATGCACTAGAATCCTGTTTCAACCTTTGAATGAGAGTCTACACTTTTTCTTCATTCTTCCATTCATCCCTTGCTTCTATTATCCAATCAAGTTGGATGATAAATATAGCATAGAGAAAGGCCTCAACATATTCATCCTTTCTTGAGAGTGTGTTTGCCGCAACATTTTGCTTCCCTTTTTTTAGATGATTTCAAAATCTTAACCCAACATCTTGGTCACCCATTTTTGTTGTTCTTTTGAAGATAGTTTTTGTTCCAAGAAGTATTTAAGACTATCATGATCTATTTTGACCTTGAAGTGCCTACATATTAGGTAAGGGTGACATTGCTTCAATGCATGTAGTATTTCCATCATTTCCTTCTCATAATTAGGTTTGTGTAAGTCCTTTCCCTTGAGTGTTCGAATTTCAAAAGCGCAGGGACTTCCTTCATGCATCAGAACAATACCAATTCCATTTACTAAGGCATCACATTCCACAATAAAGGTTTTTGTAAAGTTTGGTGTGGTCAAGACAGGAGCTTTTCACATCGCCTCTTTAAGTTGTTCAAAAGCTTGAGTTGCCTTTGGAGTCCATGAAAATGCATCCTTCCTAGTTAATGCCATTAAAGGTGATGTTATTCTTCCATAGTTACGAACAAACTTGTGGTAGTAACCTATCAAACCCAAAAATCCTCTAAGATTATTCAATGTTTTGGGAACCGACCAGTCCATCATGGCCTTAATCTTGTTAGGGTCTACCTTGACACCTTCATGAGATACAATATGACTCAAATACTCTACCTCCTTCATCCCAAAGAAACATTTGGATGGTTTGGCATATAGTTGTTGCTCCTTTACTAGCTATAGCACCCTACCAACATGTCAAACATGATCCTCCCAAGACTTGCTATAGATTAGTATATCATCAAAAAATACTAACACAAATTTTCGAAGGAAGGGATTGAAAATTAAATTCATCAATCTTTGGAATGTGGAAGGTGTATTCGTAAGGCCAAAAGGCATGAACAAAAATTCATAATGCCCTTCATGAGATCAAAATGTTGTTTTTGGGATATCTGCTTCCTTCATTCTAATCTGATGATACCTTGAATGGAGATCCAACTTTGTCAAGTAGATTTATCCATGTAGTTCATTTAACAATTCATCAATGATGGGAATGGGAAACTTATATTTAATATTGATCTTATTGAGCTCTCTATAATCTGGTCACATATGCCATGAACCCTCTTTATCGAGTACCATTACCACCGGTGTAGAGTAAGAACTTTGGCTAGGTCTAATAATGCCAACCTCTAACATTTCTTCAAGCATATGCTCAATTTCACTCTTTTGGGCATAAGGGTATGTGTAAGGCATGATGTTAGGAGGAACACTCCCAAGAATTAGGTGAAGAACATGATCATGATTATGAGTGGGTGGAAGATCTCTGGGAATATATTCAAATACTTTGGAATGATTATCAATGATCCCTTGGAGATCTAGGGAATATATGGCTTAGACGTTTGAACATCTAGTGAGCATAGCTGTACAATTACACCTTAATGCCCCTTTTTTCAATAATTTTGTCATTCCATTGGAGCTTGTCACCTTACTGGGTTTCCCTGTGATACCCCTTAACTCAGTTTCCTTTCCTTCCAATGAAAATTTCATGAAAATTTCCTGAAAATTAAAAGCCGTTGTTCCCAATGATTGTAACCATTGGACTCCTAGTATGAAATCAACACCACCCCTGGGTATAGCAATCATTGGACTATTCATTACATATTCCCCCATAGTAAGATTGATCTTATGGAATTTTCTTGAGCAATTGATAGTTCCTCCATTTGCAATCATTACCTGAAACTCTGACACTGGATATATAAAGTAATTGAGAGCTTTGGATAATTTATAGTAAATGAAATTATGAGTACTACTAGAACCAATTAGGACTATTACCTTTTTCTTTTTGATATATCCTTCGATCTTGAGGGTTTGAGGAGCGCTAATTCCAACCAATGCATTACATGATATGGTGGGAGTCAAATCTTCAAAAGAATTCTCTTCTACGTTTTCATATTGAGATGGTTCTTGTTCTTGTTCTTGTTCTTGTTCTTTTTCTTGTTCTTCTTCCTCTTCACAATCTATGTAGAATAATTTCTTCTCACCACACTTATGTCCCTTATTGTACTTGTTGTCACAATTAAAGCATAAAAGTTTTTCTTTTCTTTCCTCCAATTGTTGAGGTGTCAACCTTGTAGGTTGAGGTGTTTTAGAAGAAGGAACATTGTTCTCTCGATAGATGTTATGAGTGGTCCTTCTAGTAGCCATAGCCATATTATTACTTTCAACATTTTTCATCACCTTGAACACATTCTCCAATGATTTGGGTTCCCAAAGGTGAACCTCATGTTGAATGTTATCCTTTAAAGTTACTATGAATACATCAATCAGGTGCTCATCTGAAATATCCGTTACCTTTATATTCAATCATTGGAAGTTCTCAATGTGCTCCACAACTGAACCCTTTTGCTTGAGATTTATTAATTGGATGAAGAAGATATTTCTCCTTGTATCCTCATAGTGTGCTATCATTTCTTCCATGAAAATTGTCCGAGTGACAAGTGATTTGCAAGAACAAAGCCACCAATAACACACAAATTGATTGGTTTCTAAATATAAAGACACAATTCATACCTTTTGTGTGTGTGGAACATCATGTAGATCAAATAACTACTCCAGCTGGAGTATCCATGTGATTGGATCCTTGCCATCAAAATTACTCATATCTATCTTAGGAAAGTGGTTGGTCTTCAACCCAAAGTTGGAGTTTCTCCAATATTGATTCATCTTCCTTGTGTCCTCATCATGAATTTCATGGGATACATTTTCAATTTTTAGGTGGCCTCTATATTAGGAATTTTTTCAATCCTTCCATGATCTCCAGTTTTAAACCATCCATCTTAGTATCCATTATTTCTTCCAACTTAGCTTCAGTTGAATCCATAATCCCTTGTATTTCATATTTTATTATTGCCTTCTTTTGTAAATCATTTATGTCCCTACACATTTCTTCACCTTCAACAAGAGTCCAAGTAGGACTGTCTGAAGGCTTATTTGGTGTAGAAGTTTCCTTTTTTGGTGGCATGTTTTCCAAGTATCAATGCAAGGTAGGAATTCCTAATTGTCTTAGGAAAAGTTCCTCACAGACAAGGGAGTGTCAGGTGCTATAAATCTCTGATATACGTGTGGGGTCCGAAAATAATACTCATCTCAATATCTCAGGGCACTAACTAAGGAGACTTGACCATGCCCTTATCCATACTATCCGACTACCCAGGTACTAGAGAGAGATCTCCTAGAGTGTTGTTCTCGGTGTACTATAGCAACAAGATGACCAAAAGATTTACTTGGTAAGTCTCAGGATTCTAGGGGGTCTCCTGATATATGCAAGGTACGTGGGAGCTCAGATCCGTAGTAGTGTTTTCTAATGTGCAACCATTCGAAAAGGGCCTTCTGATATACTCTAGGTATGTGGAAGAACCACATAGTTCTCGGGTTGTAGCGTTGACAAGTAACGACAAATCCTACGTTTAGAGACACTAGAATACGTATGTACCTAAAAATCCATAAGATTCTCTCAAATTATGTGATACTCCTTTTATACCTCTTCATTATACCTTTTGAATCACCCTAATTGAATCTTATAGTCAAAAGATATGCAAATTTCCAAAAAAAAGACACACCTTTTAAACCTTGATTTGGAGGTGGTTCTGTTAGACGATATTTCTTCTGTTGTATCTCCACAATTTCAGCCCTTCTGGGTTTTAAATTTCATTATGTATTTCTCTTATATGTCTTCTCTATAATGCCAAAAGTCTGATCTTTAATTTTGACCTTGCTGATTTTTGGCCCTTCCAGGAGAGTGTACTTGTAAAGTGTGCCAAGAGCACAACATTTGATATTTGATTATGAAAATTGCACCAAAAATACTACATACTTTCCAATATCCAATGCAACTAGTCTCACTTAATTTGGATACTCAATGAAGACAATATCACTGCTTTACGTGGAACACCTATTTCATACTAGTTAATATGACTAGTCAACTACCCCATCTTACATAGGGTGTATCTACAAACGTAGGATAACCGAGAAGCTAGAATTTTTATCACAGATACCCTGATAATTTCTATGAATATCCTACGATTTTCAAGGCCTGAAACGTCACAAAAAAATTGTATAGAAAAAATTCCGCGACGACTAAATTTAGGATGACTCCAGAACTTGATATTACATAGGCTATAGCTCCAAAAGTATAAAGTCTCACGAGATGAAATTTTAACCCCAAGTACCTTGATATTTCTAATAAATATCCTCCAAGGATTTTCTTCTGAAACATTGTAGAAAAAAAATTGTATCGCAAATGCCAAGGTGTCTCAGATGCAACATCGAAACTCCAAGACCTTGAGCTCTGGTACCAAATGTTAAGAACCAAATATCAAAATATCATAAAAACATCAGAATAAGTACTCAACGGCTTGGAAAAGAGAGAAATTCAGACAATAATCTTCTTTGAGGGGGAAACCTCCTTATAAACCACATAAATTTACAAATACAAGATGATTCCAAATGAAAAGGTCTCCTTGGTATATATAGGAGACTAGGAGGTACAATTACAACTAATGGACCCAAGCCGACATAAATAAAATAACAATACTAATATAATATTCCCTAATTAAGGGGTAATGTGCCACTATTTAGGGCTTAAAAATATGTTCATGACATGTTAAATGAAATCATAAGTGAATGGAATTGTTGATAAGTTAATGTTTACATGTTCTGATTAAAAGTGGTAAAAAGTGCTCAATATCGATTCACCCCCCTCTTAGTATTGGTAAATATTCCAACATGAAGTATTTTTTTCTTTAGCCAAAGACAAAATTCCATGATCTTTAAACAACTTAACCACCCAGATTAACTTTGATGTTTCCTTTCCCCCGCTTCGGGGGATACACTAGTTAATTTCACAAGATAGGTTATGTTATCTATCATCTTTGTTAAACGTATGGTTGATCAATAAATGCATCAAAATTTTCATGTGTTTGTAAATGAATGGATACATACGGTGTGTTGACCATTATGTGTATAATTTTCAATTTTATTCTTATAACAAGGTTGATCATTAGGTTGGTTATTTTTGTTGTGGGTTTCATTTGATGTCTATATCAATTTTGGGGTCATAATTAACATCAATGAATTTGCATTAAGTATTATTTGTAAAATGTAGGGAAATACCCAAAAATTTCCTTGTGAAATTTTCATAGGAAAAAAAATCTCATCCATATAAATATATGTTGCATGAGTTTCCAGAATGTAGGAATGTTGGGAGCATGGATACAAGTGTCCAAAATGGTTAGAAGTTTTGTCCAAATTTGCAGGAAACGTCAAGTCATGAGTGACAATATTATATATTAAAAAAATATACAAAATAATTTAGATTACCATGTATCCAAATAATGATACATTTTAATCTTTATTTCAATCAAATTGAAGGAAATCCAGGGCAATTCTACTCCTATTACGTAGTGGAATTTATGTATAGTATATACTATGATATATTATACTTTAATTTGTTAATATATTTGTAATTAATGTACCAATATTGAACTATATTAAAATCTGCAAAATTAAACCCTTATATATCTTGAACAATTATAATATTGAAATAACTATTTTAATGTGTGCTAATAATTATATGAATACATTTAGCATAATACTTGAACTTTAATATCCAGAAAGATTCAACTAGAAAACGAGAAACAAAACACACACACACACACACACACACACACACACACACAATTTTAACATCTTTGTAAAATCAAACTTTACATATATAAAATTCGAACATCTTTATAAATTTGAAACATATTTCTCTTTCTGATTATAAAAAAAGCTAATAGTGTCACTCTCATAATATGAAAATACTATAAATATCAACGATATGGTTGGTTGACAACAACATTGGAGCAAATACTTTCCATTGACAAGGCGGGGTCGAAGACAAATATACATGCATTAAAAGTTATTCATATACACAACTATAAAGCAAGTATTATTAAGTTTTTTTATTTAAATAATTTTTGAAACAAGGGTAATAGCTGCAAAGAAAATAGTCCCTGCCTTAACATTATGTTTTGTAAACCTAACCGCCTTAAGATTATGTTTCTTAATTTTATTAAATTGATAAAGGAAACACAAATTTTACCATCACAATAAAAAAACAATATAATATCATTTGTAATCTCCCACGGAATATAAAAAATTATATAATATCATTTGTAATCACCTACAAATTAAAAATGATATAATATTTTGACACAATATTTTATCTAAAAACTAAAGCCTAGAGCACTAAAAACATTGAAGAAATAAAAAAAATGACATAATCTTTTGACATAACCTTTTAAATAAAAAACTAAAGATGACAGCACGAGAAACATTGAACAAATGACATAGATTAGCACCAATGGTGCAAATGACACAATATCATTTTAAATTTTGAACACATTGAACAATTAAAATTATTCATTAAGCTTAAGTATTTGATTAAAATTATTCATTAACCTTAAGTATTTAAATATTGTATGAAATGACATAAAATGAATTTGCAATCTCCAACATATTGAGCAATTATAATTATTCATTAATCTTAAGTATTTAATTAGGATTATTCATTAAACTTAAGTATTCAAAGATTGTATCCATTGTTTCATTTTTCTAAAGACTAGAGCAGGAGAAACATTGAACAAATGACATAAATGAGCATCAACGGTGCTAGAAACATTGGTGCAAATGATATAATATCATTTGCAAAATCCAACAGATTGAGAAATTAGAATTATTCATTAAGCTTAAGTATTTAATTAGAATTCTATGACACATAGTAACAATCAATTGTGTGTTCCCCAGATGGGGTGCCAGTGCGGGACAAATGTCACCAGGAGAGGGTGCGAAGCATCCAACATGGCTATGGCCATGTGACAGGAGTGTGTCACACCCTCCCTCCACCCTCATTCATTTAAGCCAAGCTCGCGCAAGCCTAGGCACCATTAATCTCAGTGCGTCTGACCTAAGATCGCTGTTTTTTCGATGGCTCAGAGCCATGAATTTGAATTTACTCTACTCGTGCGCATTTTCCTCCTTCAACATCCTCAATGCCATGAATTTTACTAGATGCATTTGCATAGGTTCTCTTCCAAGGATGAGACCTCCTACAACCTGAACTCCCACCAACTACACCTTCATTATCTGTGGTTCCTTTTGGTGTTTCCATTTCACCTCAATGTCCCAGGAATGTTGAGACAAAAGGGGAAATCCAAGCATGGCTCGGCCTGGCAGCCAAGCCATCTGAGCATGATTCTCCAAACCGCGCCTACACCATCTCCTAACTTGCCACCTGCTTGACCTTCCTCATCATATTCTCAGTCACAGTCGGGACAAAGCCCCAACAAACTCCCATCCCTTTCCTCACCCTCCGTAAGCCGACCGGAATGGTTTGCCATCTCTGGAAATTCCCTGGGTTTTAACCCGGGGCCCTCATACGATTTGACCTCCACCTTGTTGTCACTTCCTGCAGTTCCACCCAACTCACCAGCAAGAACACCAATTCAGCCAGAGATCTCAACCAGCCAACCTTACATGGGAGTGCAATCGGATTTCCTTATACCTCAAACTGGGCCTCACTCTTTCTCAGACTCAGTACCTGGCTCACAATTGCGGGAAAACCTTGCAATTCTGCAAGGTCTGGTATTTGAATTGTGGCAAGGCCTAGACGACCTTCAGTTCCAAATGGAACTCCTGGAAGGGAAGAATTCAACGCTCCTACAACTGCTCTCAACTCTATGGGGAGCTTGTCCATCAATACCAGGAATAGGCGAATCCATAGAGGGTGGAAATGGAGATGAATCAGGGGTTGGAGGAGCAGACGCCACAAAGGTTGGCGACGAAGATGACACAGGCATTTCCATGCACGAGCCCATGGATGAGGGAGGGACAATTGTCAAAGAGGAAGGGGTTGGACGTGACGTCGACATAAGAGCTGCCATGCACGAGGCCATGGAGGAGGGAGGTACACAAAATGAAGAGGAATGGTTTGGAGGGGACATCGACACAGGCATTGCCATGCATGAACCCATGGAGGAGGGAGAGAAAATTGTCAAAGAGGAAGCAGCACCAGCCACAGACCCAATGACCAACGCCACCTCCCTATACATGTGGCCCTGCTACAAGCCCACCATATGACCATCACAGGTGTCTTCATGCTAGTTTAGTCAAGTGTTTGAATCTCCTTATGCCTCATAGGGCCTATGATCTTATTTTGTATTATTTTTTTATTCGGTCTCCCACAAGAGACTGTAATTTTAATGTTTAAGTTTATGTCATTTTCAAACTGGTAGCTTAAGACAATGGGATTACTCTGACTAGTTGGCTAAACTAGTTTCCCTTCAGGGCAGTTCAGTTTTTACATTCCAAAACTTTTGATGATACTGTAATTCTTGTTTTTTGAAGGCATTTTATACAACTCTTATTTACAAAAAAAACAATCAATTGTGCGTGACAATTGTACCATAAAACCCTAGCCCGGGTGCTCTCTTTTACGACTTCCATGGCCTCTCTGGGAGGGGGCTCCATCTCCCCTTCCCCACCCCCTCCCTCAAATATTACCACGTTCACCTCCTTGGTTGCTTCCCTTCTCAAGAAACTCAAGTCCGTGTAGTTGCATTTTGTTAAAAAATTGGATGAAATCCCTTCTGTCCTAGTTCAAGCCAGCTTGAGATCGCTTGAACTAAATTTTGTGGATAATGGCTTGATCAGGAAATTTACAAAAAAATTTCGCTCCCCTCAATCTGTTTCCCTATGGGTTGATAATAAATGCAAGCCTCATTTGAAGGGTAATATCTGTCACTCCTTTTGTGACAAGGATTTCTTTGCTTTCCTATTTGAAGATAAGGATGAACGAGATATGATATTTATAAGTGGCCCATATTTCATAGGTTCTCACGGGATGTATATAAACTATTGGACCCTTGATTTTAACCCTAAAAATGATATCCCCTCTATGGTTCTAGTCTGGGTCCACCTCTCCTTTCTTCCCCTTCACCATTGGAACGATGAAACTCTCTGCACTATCGAAAACACCATTGGTAAATATATAGATCGAGCATAGTCAAAAGATGGATCACATGCCTATAATCACATATGTGTGGATTTATATCTCGAAAAGGGTATCCTAGAGGCCATTAAGCTCACTTTGGACAACTGGGCATACCTTCATCAAGTGGACTATGAGAAATTTCTCTTCAAATGCAAGATTTTCCATGAATATAGACATTTTGATAAGAGATGCCTAAAATCCCCAGTTGATCTGCCTGTAGGGGAATCCAATGAGAAATGGAAGAAACCAATAAGGAAAAGACAAGCCACCAAGAAAGGAACACAGTTTGAAAAATTTCCAATCCAAAGTCCCATGAAGCCCCAACTTCCTCCTCTGTAGGAAAAATCAATGACCCTATATCATCCTCTCGGATATGGAGGAAGATCTTAGTCACTCCATCCCCTGGAAGGGCATAGAACCCATCGTTTTCCTATCCATGTTCGTGACTAGGGATCTCAGGGAAGTAAGAATAGGAGAGCACTCATCTTGGCATGGGATTCCTACTTATATAAGAATCAGTATGAAGTCCTCTTAGATATGGTGGAAGATCCTATTGATGGTCCCAAGTCTACCCCTTAGGAAACCTAAAAAATGGTTGGATCATCTCAAATCCCCCCAAAATCACCTTTGTTGATCCCTCATATGGATCATGAAGAAGGATAAGCTGCAAAAATCTCAGAAGAGGAGACCGACCCATATTCCATGCAAATCCCTCCAGTTAAAAATCTAGGGAGGGAATCGAATTACCAGAGGTGTGAGACTACAAATTGAAGGGAAATAGATCTTGGAAAGAAGGGTTACTTTCGATGGTCACACTAAAAAGTAACCTAGATCATCAAGAAATCATAGTGCTCTATTCCCCCAAAAGGGGTAACCCAGAAATAACTTCTAAATGATAAAACAAATTTCCTAGAATTGTAGAGGACTTGGAAGTGGAAGTAAAGTGTATCTGGTTAGAAGTCTAGTCAGATCAGAATCCTCACAAGTTCTTCTTCTCTAGGAAATGAAGTTGAAGGATATATATGTCCTTCAAGAAGGTATTTACATTTGGAAATATAGCACATGTTTAGTATTAATATTGAGAGGGGCCTATGGTGGCATTTACACCCTCTAGAACCCTCAATTGCTCAGATTAGAATATTGAACAAGTTCACCTCCATAGATATAGGTGACCTTGACTCACCTTCCCTTGGTAAGTCCTTCTCCATTTTCAATTTTTACATGCCTTTTGTCTATCAAGAAAAGGTTCAACATTGGAACTCTCTTCTAAGTCTATAGAAAAGCAATACAACTATTCCCCTCATAATAGTGGGGTACTTTAACACTACCTTGCATGCGAATGAGAAGAGGGGAGGTAATATTATGCAAGAATCCACCCATGAATATTTGGAGGATATCTTGGTAGGTCTGGATCTGTTGGATATAAAGCCCTGTTATGGTCATTATACATGGTCCAACAAGCGTCAAGGTTCGGGGCACATTGCATCCATGATAGATAGATTTATCGTTAGCAGAAGTATTATGGAAGACTCAATCTTTCCCCTATCCCACATCCTTCCCTGGGATGGGTCAGATCACCGCCCCATCATCCTTGAGTTGTCTAACCTTATTCCCTTAGTATTATTTCCTTTCGCTTCAACCCCTGGTGGGTTCTCGATCCTTCCTTCATGGATTTGGTGTCCTCCTCCTAGTGCTCCTAGATATAGGGTTCCCTTGCCTACATCTGGGAACATAAGTTAAAAATAAAAAATAGGCTATCAAAGAATGGGTAAGACTCAAACAAGATAAAGAAAAGAAAGTAGTAAAGGATCTTGAAAAGAAAATGGAGGAGGTACGTAACACCATGGAAACAACCCCTATAAACCCATCCCTTTTGGTCGAGGAGAAATGCAACTTCATGGAGTATTAGAAATTTCTAAGGGTAGATGAATAAAAATGGATATTCAAGTCTCGAAGTCTCTAGCTTTAGGCGGGGTATCACAATACAAAATTCTTTCATCATCAAGCTAAATCCATAGTTTATAAAAACAAAATAATTGAGATCAAGGACTTATATGACGTATCTATTTTTGGCCAAGACCAAGTTAATAATGCAACAAAGAATCACTTTGAGAACATGTATTCTAAAAATGGGATGGGGGACATTGATGCTCAATATAATCTTCTCAATAATATTCCACATTTTATCACTCTCGTAGATAATGAGGTGATTGTCCAACCATTAACTAAAGCATAAATATTTAGGGCATTGAATCAAATGAACCCAAATAAGGCCCCAGGCCTGGGAAACTTCTTAGCCCACTTTTACCTCATTTTTTGGCATATCAATAAGAAAGACCCGATATTAATGGTCCAGTATGTTAAAAAACATTCTAGAATGGGGGGAAATACAAAATCCTCCTTCTTATCCCTCATCATTAAAGAGTCTAACCCATGTTCCTCTACCCGATTAAGACTTATCTCTCTATGCAATGTCTCTTACAAAATAATCTTAAAAATCATAGCCAATAGAATAAATCCACTCCTGCCCAAATTAATTTCTCCAAACTAGGGGGGGGCTTTGTTGAAAAAAGGAATATGCTAGACAACATTTTGTTAGTCCAGGAGGCAATCCACTTCAACAGGGGACGAGGACATGTTAAAAAACAAATATCAAAATAGCATAAAAACCTCATAATAAGTACTCAACGCCTTGACAAAGAGAGAAATTCAGATAATAAGCCTCGTTGAGGGGGAAACCTCCTTATACATCATATGAATTCACAAATACTAGATGATTCCAAATGAAAAGATCTCCTTGGTATATATAGGAGACTAAGAGGTACAATTACAACTAATGGACCCAAGACGACATAAATAAAATAACAATACTAATGTGATATGCCCCAATTAAGGGGTAATGTGCCATGATTTAGGGCTTAACATTCCCCTCCCCTTCAAACAAGTGTTGTCCTCAACGCTTGAGTAGTTCTGGATTCTTCTGTATAAAAGACTCATTTTCCCATGTGGAATATTCAAGAGGTAGTTTCTTCCACTTAATGAGATACTCTGAAATTGATTTATTCCTCAACTGGGGAATTCTTGTGTCAGTGATAGCTTCAGGCTCCAATATGGTTTTTCCTTCCTCGTCATGTTCTAGAAATATAGTTTGAACTAGGATCTTGTCACCTATAATAATATTTGGGCTTCCATGTAGTTTTTGAAGTGTCTCCATGAATGTGGTAGCAACTATACTAGCTTTGAAAGAATGAGAGATTGCACAAAAGTGTGCATACTTGGTAAGTCTATCAACAATCACCATGATGAAACTCTTTCCTTCAGACTTCGGTAACCCTGTGATGAAATCCATGGAAACCTCCTCCCAACACTGACCTCGAATGGCTAATGGTTGTAAAAGACCTGAGGTATTAATTGTTTCCACCTTATTTTGTTGGAAAACCAAACATTATACCACAAACCTTTGAACATCAGTTCTAAGGCCATCCCAAAAAAATTCCCTCTTGACCCTGTGATAGGTTTTAAAAAATCCTAAGTGCCCTCCTACCGGAGAGGTGTGCAATTCCAAAAGTACCTTTTGTTTGAGTTGGGATTTCTTACATAAATATAAGTGATATTTGTACCATAGTGAATCATTTTTCCATGTAAATGTATCAGATGCACTAGAATCCTGCTACAACCTTTGAATGAGAGTCCACACTTCTTCGTCAATCTTCCATTCATCCCTTGCTTCTATTATCCAATCAGGTTGGATGATAGAGATAACACAGATAAATGCCTCAACATATTCATCCTTTCTTGAGAGTTCATCTACCACAACATTTTTCTTCCCTATTTTGAGGATGATTTCAAAGACATAACCCAACATCTTGGTCACCCATTTTTGTTTCTCTTCTGAAGAAAGCCTTTGTTCCAAGAAGTATTTAAGACTGTCATGATCTGTTTTGACCTTGACATGCCTACCTATTAGGTTAGGGTTCCATTGCTTCAATGCATGCAGTATTTCCATCACTTCCTTCTCAATAATGGGTTTGTGTAAATCCTTTCCCTTGAGTGTTCTAATTTCGAAATCAAGGGGCCTTCCTTCTTGCATTAGAACAACACCAATGCCATTTCCCAAGGCATCAAATTCCACAATAAAGGTTTTTGTGAAGTGTGGTGTGGTCAAGATAGGAGCTTTGCACATTGCCTCTTTAAGTTGATAAAAAGATTGAGTTGCCTTTGGAGTCCATGAAAATGCATACTTCTTAGTTAATGTAGTTAAAGGTGATGCTATGCTTCCATAGTTCCGAAAAAACTTGTGGTAGTAACCTGTCAAACCCAAAAATCCTCTAAGATTCTTCAATGTTTTGGGAATCGGCTAGTCCATCATGGATTTATCTTGTTAGGGTCTACCTTGAAACCTTCATGAGATACAATATGACCCAAACACTCTACCTTCTTCACCCCAAAGAAACATTTGGATGGTTTGGCATATAGTTGTTTCTCCTTTAGTAGTTGTGGCACCTTGTCAACATGTCGAACATGATCTTCTAAAGACTTTCTATAGATTAGTATATCATCAAAAAATAATAAAACAAAGTTTTGAAGGAAGGAATTGAAAATGGAATTCATCAACCCTTGGAATGTGGAAGGTGCATTTGTAAGGCCAAAAGGCATGACCAAGAATTCATAATGGCCTTCATGAGTTCAGAATGTTGTTTTGGGGATATCTTCTTCCTTCATTCTAGTATGATGGTACCCTGAACGAAGATCCAACTTTGTGAAGTATATTTCTCCATGTAGTTCATCTAACAATGCATCAATGATCATAATGGTAAACTTTTGTTTAATGGTGATATTGTTTAAATCTCTATAATCTGGACACATATGCCACGAGTTCTCTTTCTTGAGTACCAATACCACCGGTGCAGAGTAAGAACTTTGGCTAGGTATAATATTTCCATCCTCTAACATTTCTTCAACCATACGCTCAATTTCACTCTTCTGGGCATAAGGGTATCTGTAAGGCCTGATGCTAGGAGGAACACTCCAAGGAATTAAGTGAAAATCATGATCATGATCATGAGTGGGTGGAAGACCTCTGGGAATGTCTTCAAATACTTTGGAATGCTTATCAATGATCCCTTGGAGATCTAGGGGAATAGATGGCTTAGATGTTTGAACATCTAGTTTTCATATTTGTACAATTACACCTTGATGCCTCTTTTTCAATAATTGTTTCATGCCATTAGATATTACCACCTTACTAGGTTTCCCTGTGATACCCCTTAACTCAAATTACTTTCCTTCCAATGAAAATTTCAGGAAAAATTCTTGAAAATTAAAATCCATTGTTCTCAATGATTGTGACCATTGGACCCCTAGTACGACATCAACACCACCCATGGGTATAGCAATCATTGGAATATTCATTACATATTATCCCATAGTAAGATTGATCTTATGACATTTTCCTGAGAAATTGATAGTTCCTCCATTTGCAATCATTACTTGAAACTCCGGTGCTAGATATATAAAGCAATTGAGAGCTTTGGCTATTTTACAGTGAATGAAATTACGAGTACTACCAAAATCAATTAGCACTATTACCTTTTTCTTTTTGATATATCATTCTATCTTGAGGGTTTGAGGAGTGCTAATTCCATCCAATGCATGACATGATATGGTGGGATTCATCTCTTCAAAAGAAATATTTTCTACATCTTCATCTTGAGATGGTTCTTGTTTTTCTTCCTATTCACAATCTATGTAGAATAATTTCTTCTCACCACACTTATGTCCCTTACTATACTTGGTGTCATAATTAAAGAATAAACCTTTTTATTTTCTTTCCTCCAATTGTTGAGGTGTCAACCTTGTAGGTTGAGGTGGTTTATAACAAATAACATTATTCTCTCTATAGATTTTAGGGGTGGTCCTTCTAGTAGCCATAGCCATATTTTTACTTTCAACATTTCTCTCCACCTTGAACACATTATCCAATGATTTGGGTTCCCAAAGGTGAACCTCATGTTCAATGTTATCCTTTAAAGTTCCTATGAAGACATCAATCAGGTGCTCATATGGAATATATGTTACCTTTATATTCAATCTTTGGAAGTTCTCAATGTGCTCCACAACTGAATCCTTTTGCTTGATATTTATCAATTGGATGAAGAAGCTATTGCTCATTGTATCCTCATAGTGACAAGTGATTTGCGAGAACAAATCCATTGATACCATAAAAACTGATTAGGTTCTAAATATAAGGACACAATTCATACATTTTGTGTGTGTGGCACATCATGTAGATCAAAGAACTTCTCCATATGGAGTATCCATGTGATTGGATCCTTGCCATCAAACTTCCTCATATTGATCTTAGGAAAATGGTTGGTCTTCAACCCAAAGTTGGAGTTTCTCCAGTCTTGATTCATCTTCCTTGTGTCCTCATCATTAATTTCATGGGATACATTGTCTCTTTTAGGTGGCCTCTCTATTAGCAACTTTTTCAACCTTTCCATGATCTCCCCTTTTAATCCATCCATCTTAGTATCCATCATTACTTCTATCTTAGCTTCAGTTGAATCTATCATCCTTTGTAGTTCATATTTTTTTACTGCCTTCTTTTGTAAATAATCTATGTCCTTGCACATTTATTCACCTTCATCAAGAGTCCAAGTAGGATTGTATGAGGGATTATTTGGTGTAGAAGTTCCCTTTTTTGGTGGCATGTTGGCCAAGTATCACTGTAAGGTAGGAATTGCTAATTGGGTTAGGAATAGGTCCTCACAGAGAAGGGAGTGTCAAGTGCTATATGTAATACCCCAAGGATGAGCCATTGCTAAATTGTAATTTTGCTTATAGGCTGGTGAGCCGAGTGGTTATAACCTGAGAGACTTATGTGTTTATTAGGTTGGTGAGCCAGATGCCAAGGCCATGAGCCTGATTTTTGTATATGTAATTATGTAGATCATTAATAAAAATATAAAAATTGTTGCATGTAGACCAACCACGAAGAAGAGTTATGGGGGACTAAGCTCCATTAGTTAGGTTAAGGAAGAGGGGGATAAGTATTTGGGCCTAGGGGATAATCTATGGGGCTTACCTCTAAAGTAATAATATTTTAATATTATTTCCTGAAGGATAAGGTGGACTTGATATTTTTTTATCCTAAGTTTCTGGAAAAGGGAATGTATGCTAAATGGAGGGCATGCATCTCCAGGGAGACATGTGTCGACTTGGGCACATGCAGTTAAAACTGAAGAGTTGAGCTATGTTGGGGGTTCATGAGTCCAGTCTCCCATCCTCCATCTAAACCCAGGGGACCTCCATCATCGACCTTTGCATTTTGATTCCTTGTCATGCACCCTAAAACCATTGAAAACCGAGGGACTGATCTGTGTCTCATGTGAAGTCCGAGCACCCTGTAATTTTCTGAGCCATGTTGTGTCATAAATATTGGTTATTGTGACCACGCAGTTCCTTGATTGAAGTGTGGCTTGTTGCCGTCAGCTATTTCTTACTAAGCTTTGATATTTCTTAGTGTGTGACTGTTACCGTTTTGGGTGTCCACACCCATTTTCCCTGTTGTTGTTGCAGTCACCCGTATCTGGCTGTAGCTGAGTTGAAGATTGGTTGAAGGGGCAGATTGTCAGGCCTGTGAGAAACTCTCCTAGGTGAGAGAGTTTTTTGGGAAGTGAGTTCTCCTGGAAGGGAGTCCCGTAGTAGCTACAATACTCTGCTACTTCTGGTCCAACCTGTTGTTGAAGCCCAAGGTAAGGGAGGTGTACTAGCTAATGGACTTGTATTAGTGAAGGTGTGTACCCTCCTAGGGTGGAGTAGGCGTGTGGGGAATGAGGGTCTATGGTTTGTGGGCATAAGTGGCTCCTGGGATAAAAGATCCTTCTTGTGTTTGTGCAACTTCCTTGTTGTCCTTGCCAAGCCTAGAATTCCCTTTCCTGGTGGAGTTTAGTCCCAACTCGGGGGTGACCCATTATTGAGCATGAAAAGCATCACGGTATAAGGCTAGGAGGTTCTTGGAAGGTCTGGACGTAGTTGGTGGTGTTACTCCAGTTGAAAAGATAAGTATCATTTCTGTTCTTAATTTATATGTTATGCATGTTTGTGATGCTTGAATGTTATCATGTATTCCGTTGCGTATATGAATTATTGTTAGTTCCATTGATTATGTATGGTAGTAGTAATTATGTGTTTATTGTGAATAAGTGTTTTAATTTCATTAAAATGAATATATTATATAAGTGTATATTCTGCGTGGTAGCATTACCCGGCCTCTGGAGGGTTGAGGATGTTACAGTTTGGTATCAGAGCCAAGGTTTCAACACTGAGCTTGGATAGGATATGTTAGTGGAAATTGAAGAAAATTTTCCGGAAAGAATTGTTGTCGAAGTAGAAAAAATTCGAGTTCAGAGCCAAGGTTTTAACGCCAAACCTCAATGGGTTGGATAAGTGGTATTTGGACCCAAGGTTCCAAGTGGAAATTTTGTTTGGAGGAACCAATTTCGAACCTTAAAATGTTCTTGAGTGCCAAGATATTACTTTGGCCATGTTACAAAGCTCATGAGGGGTAGTGGTATTAGAAAATGACGATACATGTGGTATAGGGCCACAAGGAGAGAGATCACAACACTGGTGGTGTTGGGACTGTAGGATTTGTTCGGAAGGAAGGGAAATCCTTTATGACTGTCAGATCTGGAGAAGGTGCAGGAGGGTTATCCTGGAAGTGATTCAGACTTCGCTACATTCGTGAAGATGGATGCAAAGATAAGACGAAGGCCGAAACCTAAAAATCCAAAGTCCCAGGGAAGAACTACATCGTAGATCAGAGGAAAAGAGCCTGACCATTATATCAAGTAGAAGAGAAGATCGTAATTTTGGAGTTCGACTATCGAAAGAAGTGGGATGTGCTGATGCATAAACTTCCGAATCTTGAAGTTCCAAAGTGAAAAGTAGACATGGTGGGGCCGAATGATGTCGCCAAGGGTGCCGTGGACCTTTCTAGGCATGCCACTTTCCACCGCTTTAGATGGTGACATCTGTACTATGTGGAACCAGGGGTAAGAAGTTCAGAATCTTAGAATTCAAAAGATGGAAAGGAAGAAAGTGTGAGAACTTCCAAAGCTCCAAACTTCTGAAGTCCTGAAGATCCAAAGTCTTGAAACTCTAATGAAGGAAGTCCACAGTGGGTATCAGTTGTTGGATGCTAGGTAGACGTGGACCATTGATCCACCCTACTTCACGACTTTGGTAATTTGAACTCTGAGAGATTGTTGGGGTGCGCTTTGAAAATTTCTGAAAGTCGAAGGCCCGAGTAAGCACCTTTTGACCTAGCACTTGGTCACGGCCTGTGATCACATGGGTTGGGAACTAAGAGAAAGGGGCTAGTGCCCGAAAGTTATAGCAGAGCTGAGCTCAGAAAGAAAATGGAAATTGAATTTTTTCTTAAATCATGTTGGTTTATGAATACTGTGGGATTTGTTAAGGAATAATGGCCTGAAAATTATGGTTGACTGTACACTATGTTTGCAGAGTCAACAATTATCATAAACGAACCTAATTTCCACTGAGTGCAGAGAAATGGAGGAGGCACATAATGCTTCCAGTTCAGAGAATGAAGTAAAAGGATTAGATGTCCATTTGGGAGTGGAAGGATAAAACTCCAATGGGCATGGAGAGGAGATAGATAAGGAAGGGCATATGATGAAACTCATTGAATGATTACAAAGAGATGCCCATGCTAACCGAGCAGATAACATAAAGTTCATGAAATCCATGGAATGTCAGGCAGAATTCAACTTAAAGTTGATGCAGAGTCTAGAGAGAATTGAAAATAAGTTGGATAAGGAGAGTGAATCAAGAAAAACAAGGAGTTGCAAGACCCCTGAGGGGAAAATAAGATCAAGAAGCATTAGCATGCATCATCGTCACTCCCTGAAACATTTCAATAAGGAGGCACACAATAGTTCAAGCCCATCTCCTACCTGAAAGCATAGGAGAACTGGAGTGGATGAACTAAAGGGAGAAATGAACAAGATTAAGCTTCCTATTTTTGATGGAGAACACAAGAAAGATGAATATGTTGAGGCATGAGGAAATATTTCCAACTGCAGAACTATTCTTCTCATGCAGAAGGAAGAATTTCCATTTACCAACTTAAAGGAAAGGCATCCATATGGTGGGAGAATCTTGTGCAAGTACAAAACGTTAGAGAGAAGAATGTTACTTGGAGGGAATTCAAGAGACATTTTAAAAAGAAGTACTTAACTAAGAGGTATTATGACAAGAAGATGAAAGAGTTCTTCAAACTCAAGCTGGGAAGTATGACCATTGATGAATATGAACGAAGGTTTTTGGAATTGTTGAAGTATGTTCCCTTCATCAAGGACGAGACTATCAAAATTCAAAGGTATTTGAGTGGGCTTCCACCTTCCATCGGTGACAAGATATAGTATGATGACCCAAAAAATATGAAAGAAACTATAGGGAGAGAATAATTCTTATATGATCAGCAAAACAAAAAACCTACTTTCCAAAAAGCTTGGGAGGACAAGAAGAAGTTTAAGAGGGAGCACAGGAAAAAGGGAATCAAACCACCATTTTTCAGGAATAGCCCTCAAGGACAACCAGGTTTTAGAGAGCCTAGAAAGGCTAAAGTAGGTGGACAAATCCCAAGACAGACACCTATGGAATGTTGGGGTTGTAAAGGAAATCATAGGTACAGAGATTGCCCCCACAAAAATGACAAAGTGAGAACTGTCCACAATGTTCAACATGAAGAAATAGTGGAGGACATGGGCAGAAGTGTACCAAGGATCTATGCAGCCCTGGACAACAAGCAAGAAGAATATCAGTCACATATGATTGAAGTGGAAGGTATGATCAACAACCAACCCATTACTATTTTAATTGATTCAAGAGCTAGTCATAGTTACATAGATCCTAGAATGGTGGAAGGTTTACATTTTCCAAGTAGCAAGCATGGAAAATCTTGGTGAGTGAAACTAGATACAAGATCCAAGAGAAGGGTTATTGAGTTGGTTAAGTCTTGTCCAGTGGTCATGAATGGACTGAGCACAAGGGATGAATTGAAAATTTTACCTTTAGGTTCCTATGACTGTCTAATTGGGATGGATTGGTTGGACCAGCACCATACCATCTTAGACTATCATAAAAAGGCATTCACTTTCCTGTATGAGGGAGGAAACCCAAGGAAAGTGCAGGGAATCCCAAGGGCAGTTACTGTCAGAGAAATCTCAGCAATGCAGTTGAAGAAGTGCTATAGGAAAGGCTATCAATTATTTGCACCCCATGTGGAGGAAGTACCTAAGGATAAGGTGTCAAATATTGAAGACCATGCAGTACTAAAAGCTTTTTAAGATGCATTCCAGGAGGTACCAAGACCACCCCCGAAGAGAGATATTGACTTTTCTGTAAATCTGATTCCTGGAGCAGCTCCAGTGTCGAAAGCTCCTTAGTAGATGAGTATGCTAGAGCTAAAAGAACTGCAATTGTAGCTTGAAGAGCTTCTAAAGAAGGGGTATATACACCCAAGCATGTCACCTTGGGGTGACCTAGTCTTGTTCATGAAGAAGAAGTATGGGACATTGAGATTGTGCATCGATTTTAGACAGTTGAACAAAGTGACTGTAAAAAACAAGTATCCTTTTCCAAGGATCGATGAGCTCTTTGATCAGTTGAAGGATGCCAAGATATTCTCAAAAATAGATCTCAGGTCAGGG
>JASDQU010107437.1:15572-36775 GCA_032191745.1 Picea mariana | reverse complement strand
TACCTAATGTCCAGGAATTGAAAATTATGATTTTGAAAGAAATGCATAATGTGCCTTATGATGGGCACCCTGGATATCATAAAACTATGGCAGCAGTCAAGAGCCATTACTTTTGGTCAGGTATGAAAAATGAAATTGTAGAATACATCGCCAAATGTATGGAGTGTCAGAAGGTTAAAGCTGAGCACAAACACCCAACAAGGTTGTTAAAACCTTTACCCATTCCCAAGTGGAAGTGGGAAGTGGTGACAATGGATTTCATCATAGGATTGCCTAGAACTGGAAATCAACATGATTCAATCATGGTGGTGGTGGATAGGCTTACGAAAGCTACCCATTTTATCCCATTAAAGACTACTCACAAGGTAGCTAATGTTGTTGATATATGAAGGAAATAACATGATTGCACGATATTCCCAAGATAGTTGTGTCTGATAGAGACTCGAAATTTACCTCAAAGTTCTGGAAGCGGTTATTCAAAGGGTTTAGAATGAATCTAAACTTCAACACAACTTATCACCCTGATTCAGATGGACAAACAGAAAGAGTAAACCAAGTGATAGAAGATCTGTTAAGGATGTATGTGATGGACAAACCATCTAAATGGGAAGATTATCTACACTTGGTAGAATTCACCTACAACAATGGGTATCAAGCATCAATGAAGATGAGCCCATTTGAAGCACGTTATGGAAGAAAGTGAAACACCCCAGTAAGATGGGATAACCCAAATGATAGAGCAATAGTTGGGCTAGATTTTCTCAAGGAAATGGAAGAGCAAATGCTGAAGATTAAGGAGAATTTGAAAGCTACCCAAGACACGCAGAAAAGTTATGCTAATATGAACAGAACCCACCAGGATTTAAAAGTGGGTGATCATGGTTTCTTGAAAGTGAAAGCCAACATAATTTCCTTGAAGCTAGGAAATTGTTCAAAGTTGGCAACTAGATTTTGTTGGCCATTTGAAATCCTAGAAAGGATTGGATCAGTTGCATATATGCTTGCATTACCTGCATCCATGACTGTACATAATGTGTTTCATGTTTCATTGCTTAAGAAAAAAATACCTGATCCTAATCATGTGATTGATTGGAATGTGATTCAGATGGAGCAAGAAGGCATATTGCAGGTGCATCCGGTGCATATACTAGATTGGAAAAGAAAAGAACTTTGGAATCGAGCCATAGGGCCAAGGCCAAGAGCCTAATTTTTGTATATATAATTATGCAGATCATTAATAAAAATATAAACACTGCTACGTGTAGACCGACCATGAAGAAGAGTTATGAGGGTCTAAGCTCCACTAGGTAGGGTAAGGAAGAGGGGGATAAGTATTTGGGCCTAGGGGATAAGCTAGGGGGCTTACCTCTAAAGGAATAATATTTTAATATTATTTCTTGAAGGCTAAGGTGGACTTGATATGTTTATATCCTAAGTTCCTGGAAAAGGGAACAAATGCTAAATGGAGGGCATGCAGCTCCAGGGAGACAGGTGTTGACCTGGGCACATGCAGTTAAAAATGAAGAGTTGATCCATGTTGGGGGTTTGTGAGTCTAGTCTCCCATCCTTCATCCGAACCCGGGATACCTCCATCATCAACCTCTGCGTTTTGATTTCTTGTCATGCACCCTGAAACTAGTGAAAACTAAGGGACTGATCTGTGTCTCCTGTGAAGTCCGAGAACCCTGTAATTGTCTAAGTCGTGTTATGTCATAAATGTTGGTTGTTGCAGCCACACAGTTTCTTGACTCGAGTGTGGCTTTCTACCATCGACTATTTCTTACTNGATATGTCATAGTGTTTGACTATTACCATTTTGGGTGTCCATACCTGTTTTCCCTATTTTTGTTGCTGTCACCCATATCTAGTTGTAGTTGAGTTAAAGATTGGTTGAAGAGGCAAGTTGTCAGGCTTGTGAGCAACTCTCCTAGATGAGAGAGTTTGTTGGGAAGTGAGTTCTCCTAGAAGGGATTCCCGTAGCAGCTACAGTACTTTGAAACTTCTGGTCCAGCCTATTGTTGAAGCCTAAGGTAAGGGAGGTGTACTAGCTGATGGAATTGTATTAGTGGAGGTGTACCCTCCTAGGGTGGAGCAGGCATGTGGGGAATGAGGGTCTATGGGTTGTGGGAGTAAGTGGATCTTGGGATAAAAGATCCTTCCTATGTTTGTGCAACTTCCTTGTTGTCCTTTCCAAGCCTATAATTCCCTTGCCCGATGGAGTTTAGTCCCATCTCGAGGGTGACCCACTACTGAGCGTGACGAGCAGTGTGGTGTAAGGCTAGGATTTTCATGGAAGGTCTGGATGCAATCGGTGGTGTTTCTCTAGTTGAAAAGATAAGTATCATTTATGTGCTTAATTTATATGTTATGCATGTTTATGATGCTTGAATGTTATCATGTATTTCATTGCGTATATGAATTATTGTTAGTTCCATTGATTATGTATGGTAGTAGTAATTATGTGTTTATTGTGAATAAGTGTTTTAATTTCATTAAAATGCATATATTATATAAGTATATATTCCACGTGGTAGCATTACCTGGTCTCTGGAGGGCCGGGGATTTTACACTATAGCTCTCTGATATACATGCGGGGTCCAACAATAATACTCATCCCAATATCTCAGGGCATTAAATAAGGATGATTTACCATGCCATTAGCCATACTATCCGACTACCCAGGTACTAGAGAGTGATCTCCCCGAGTGTTGTTGTCGGTGTACTATAGAAACATGATGACCGAATGGTTTAATCAATTGGTTTTAGGATTCTAGGGGGTCTCCCAATATACATAAGGTACGTGGGAGTTCAAATCTGTAGTAGTGTTTTCTAATGCACAATCGTTCGAAAGGGGCCTTCTGATATACTCTAGGTATGTGGAAGAGCCACACTATCCCTAGGTTGTAGTGCTGACAAGTAACGATATCTTCTAAGTTTAGAGACGTTGGAATAGGTATGTACCTAAAAATCCCTAAGATTCTCCCAATTTTATGTGATACTCCTTTTATCCCACTTTATTCCACTTTTTGAATCACCCCAATTGGATCTTCTAGTTAAAAGATATGCAAATTTCCAAAAATAAAACGCACCTTTTAAAACCCTGATTTGGAGACTGTTCTGCTAGTCGAACTTTCTTCTTCTATATCTCTACAATGTCGACCCTTCTGAGTCTAAAATTTTGGCCCGACGTAGCCTGATATGTCTTATTTTCAACCCCACAGGTTAGA
Source organism: Picea mariana (assembly GCA_032191745.1). Taxonomy (NCBI): domain Eukaryota; kingdom Viridiplantae; phylum Streptophyta; class Pinopsida; order Pinales; family Pinaceae; genus Picea; species Picea mariana. The sequence goes on along the minus strand of JASDQU010107437.1, from coordinate 33,548 downwards.
CCAAGATTGGATTCTCTAATATAATTTTATGATAACTTTCCCAAGATGTGTTGATGTTTTTCCCTTTCACGAGAGTGAACTTGTACGGATTGCCATGTGTCACTGTCTTCACTTCAGAAATTTAAATTTGTATCAGTAAAACTTTGTTCCATACCCTAACCAACGGAATAGGTCTCACTCAATTTGGAGGTTTGTAGATTTAGATATAACAATTTTCCCATGAACACCTGGTTTAGATTGAAATATGGACCAACCAAAAACCCTAATTTCCTCAGTGAATAAATTTCAAAGTATAGTGAATCAAGGGATGAAATTTGTAAAAGAAATACTTCACTATTCATCCTTCGTACTTAAATTTTTTTAGAACATGAAACCAAACCGAAAAATATTGGGATAGTAAATTCCAAGAAGACCTGTTTCAGACCAATTTCAGAACTAGTCAAAAACACTAACTTGAACATAATGTATCTCAAAAAATATAATGAACAAAGATCCAAAATTAGGACCCAAGTTAGCTCTATATGTCTCCTCTACACCATAGAAATTAAAGATCCTGAAACCTTCCAAAAGCAATTTTTTAGCGAAAATTCCAAGAAGACTTGTTTTGAAGAAGCTAGTCTCGAGGATCATCTAGCTCTGATCCCAAATGTTAAGAACCAAATATCAAAATAGCATAAAAACCTCAAAATGATTACTCAAGTCATTGACAAAGAGATAAATTAAGATAATAAGCCTCTTCGAGGGGGAAACCTCCTTATACATCATATGAATTCACAAATACCATATGATTCCAAATGAAAAGGTCTCCTTGGTATATATATGAGACTTGGAGGTACAATTACAAATAATGGACCCAATACAACATAAATAAAATAAAAATACTAAAGTAATATGCCCCAATTAAGGGTTAATGTGCCACGATTTAAGGCTTAATATGAAAAAATGAGATGGTCATTAAAATATATATGGAAAACACCTTTTATAGAGTATGACACAACTTCCTCTTTTCCATTCTGATAAGATTTGGGTTTGGAGCTAAATTTATGGTGTGGATCTCATCATGCATTAGTGACCCCTGGATCTATCTGATGATTAATGGGAGTCCTTCTGACTTCTTCAGAATCTGTAGAGGGTTGAGGAAGGGATGTGTCCTCTCCCACCTTGTTTATATTATGATGATGAAATCCTTAAGGAAACAACTGGAAAAGGAGATAATTGTGAAGTCTATTCTTGGAATAAAAATTACACAAGGGGAAAAGACAATTAATCACTCCCAGTTTGCAGACGATACTCTCCTATTAGGGAGATCATCCATAATCATTTCTAAAATATTCAACGAGATTCTAGAGGAGTTTATGAAAGCTTTAAGGAGCTATATTTATAGACATGAAATCCACATAAAATCCACATCTATGTCTGGAATATCAACTCAAGGACAACAAAAAATATAGCAAGTATCCTTTAGTTCCTCCTGTTGGACAACTAGAAATATTTCAGATATTTGGGAATCCCTATTTTCCTTAACTTCCTGCCTAGTTCTGCTTGGCCTCTCATTGTTGACAAAATAAAGTCTAAACTTACCCAATGGGGTTCCAAATGGCTTAACCCTCCTAGAAGAGTGATCCTAATCAAGTCTGTTTTTCATCCCTCATTATCTTTCAATTTTCTTCCCTCTTTTCTCCATCAAGAGTCAATATCTTAATCGCTCAATAAATTAGGAGATTCCTCTGGATGCGAGGGAAATACAACACCAAGAGAATGCATCTAGTCAATTGGAATGAGGTTAGGGCACCTAGGGCGCATGGCACGCCTGGAATTCTGGATCCAACCATGTTTAATTTGGCTCGTAGAGATAATATCCTTTGGATACTGGTCTTTGGAAGAATGAAATGGTGGAAGAAAGTCCTTCTCCATAAATACCTTGTGGGACAGGCTCTGGTGTCTTGATTCTCCTCAAAGAATGATTGGTTCCCTTATTTTGAAACTTTTGAAGGCTTCTCTTCCTCTATTATAAAAGAAAGGCTACTTGGATTCTTGGGAATGGGTGAAAGATCTCTATTTGGGTGGAAAACATCATGGGGAACACTTCCCTTCAACAATATCTCAACTTATCTCCTATGTTCACTTGGTTTCAATAGCATGACATTACAACTCTATTTGACATCTCAAAATGGAATTCTTGTGGCAACTAGTCTGGTTGGCAGCTGATGGATACTCCTAATCATCTCTAGGAGATTTTTCATGCCCTCTACTTCATCTTAAAAGGTTATGATCCCACAGATATAACACTTAAGTATTCTCATGGATGGGGGGAGGGATTGTACTCGGTCTGAAAAGGTTATGCAACCCTCTTAGCTTAGTTGACCCTTCCTCCCAAATCAATCTTGTGGAAAAACATTTGGAGCATCGATTGCCTCCCAAACATAAATATGTTTTGCTAGACTCTAGCTCATGGAAAGATCCTTATGGGGGCAAATCTGCAAAAAAGAGGTTTCATGGGTCCTTGCAGGTGTGTTCTCCATTGTAATTATTAAGAAACAAGTGAACATTGAATCTTGGAATGTTTGTTCTCTAGGGAGGTATGGTCAAAAGTCCTTCAAATCCTTTTTTCAAGAATTTAGTGACCAAAATCCCCAACAAAATCTTTAGCAGATGGAAAGCATCTTATAGGGGATCTCTAGACAACAAGAAAGAATTGAAAGATTCCTTTTTGGCCCTGTCTAAATTCACTTCTTGGAAAATTTGGCTAGCATGAAACCCTACCCTCTTCTTAGAAGAAAAATATATCCCAGCTTTGGTGGCTTCCAAAATCCTGGGGTTACTAAAAGAGAACTTCAAATTAAGAAAGAAAAATATGTCTACCTAGCAACATTTAAACTAGGATGAAGAAACTTGGTATCAACAACTCAATTTATCCTAGAAAACCATTCAATATAGCTTGCCAAGGGTCATCCGTTCCAATTCTTCCAAATCTCCTTGCCATCTTCACATAACGTCCTAGGAGTTTAATGAGTGGAGAAAGTCTCAATTAGAGCATATATTGAGTTTTGATGGAGCCTCTAAAGGCAACCTTGGGGTGACAGGAATGGGTGGGGTCATTTTTAACCTAGGAGGTAACCCCAAGCTTCTATTTTCTTGAAACATTGGTCAGGGCACCAATAACCAGGCAAAGGCGTATGAACTTCTTCAAAAATTACAATCGGTCCGAAAAAAAGGTATAGACTCTCTCACTTTCCTTGTAGAATCAAAATCTGTCATCGACCATTTGTGGTTGAAGACATTTCCCTCAAACATGAAATTGAGAGCTATATTCCAATGAATACAATAAGATATTGAGGCTTTTCACAATCTAGTTCCTATCCACATTCTTTGTCATAACAATGCAATTGTTGATCATCAAGCCAATTGAGATATTAGAGACATGATATGGATGCTTATGGTAAAGGGGAAACGCCCCTTGCATCATATCCCATGATCCAAGTCAAGGTTCCTAGCCTCATTCCATATTGGGGTTCTATCCTAGACCCTAGCGCAGTGTCCGTATATGCTACATGCAAGAGACATCGCTCCAAAGCCATCAATCCCTCTCTCCAACTCATGGTAGTGATGCATTGTAGAATATTTAAGCCACGTTAGGGCTTCCACTGCCCACACATGGAAGGTCCTCATTTTAATTCCCCCTCCCCCCATTCGGGCATGTAAATCCTATCCTTCTTCTCTAGACACATGTGTTCTTCCCTCCTCATCGCATAGAATCAGTCATCTCCCTTGGCCTGTATCATTCCTGGAAACATGGTTCAAGTACTCTTTCTCATGGTTTTAGTGTCTTCTCAGCTCCCTTTGACATCACCCAATCAAGGTTTAGGGTGTACTACTTCTCCATGTTGGTTGATTGCTCTGTGTGAGTGTATATTTCATCTTATGGATACGATGGGCGACACATTCCATCTCCATTGGCTGTCGGCCCTTAATCGTTGGAGTATAAATATAAGATGAATGCAACCGATAATTGCACAAAATCATCTTCATTTTATGGAGATTTCTTCCCTGGATCAATACTTTCCTATAGCTTCTTCGGAATTAATTTTTTCCCTAGACGTTGCAGGGCTATGAAACATGGCCAAGAGAAATGTTGGTAGTGCGCGTTGGAGAAGGGAGCCTCCAAAATATTGTCATTTTGACCTCATCAACTCTATCCAAACTCTCTATGTTTAATTTAATGGTCTTTCAACTCAAGTACCCACTCTTATCACACAATTTGTAGGTTGGGAAAATACTGACCCAACCACCAAATGGTGACAAATTAGAGAAAACATACCCATTGTCACCTTAGGCAGGTGTTCCCGTCACTTTAGAGGTGAGGTAGTCACCTCAAGGGGGGATTCCCAGTGACCCTATGGGGGAAATGAGATGGAAAATGATCTGTATGGATGGAATCCCCTAAAGGTCAAGTTTCTAAATGGAAAATAAAACTTGGATATGAGTCTAGAGGGTTAATTAAGGTTGCTAATGTTTTGAGTAACCTGTCGAGTGTGAATACCTACTTGAGACATAAAGAAAACCAAGCATATGGTATAATATGTTAGTTGGAAAAGAAATTTAAGCTTTTTGTCCCTAATTTCATAAAAATTCAATGATATTTATCAACATATAGAAGATAATAAGTGCTAAAAGTATAATTGAATAAGCAAGAGACAAGCTAGTGAAAACTAGCTTAACTCAACAACGGTCAAGCAATACTTAAGAACAAAAGCAAGGCTAAAACACAAAAATCTTACTTCAGTGATGTTTATCAGCCTTATGGTTGTAGAAAACCAAGCTTTATAAAAAAATAAATCAGCCAATGAAAATCACTTCTAACTAGCTCAAAAAGTGTGCTAGGGTTAGTAGTTTGTTAGGGCAAAGTTATAGCCAATTTATATGGTTAGTTTAGGAGTTAGCTAGGGTTAAAGGGTTATATTTTTGCATCCCTAATAGATATAGGTTAGTTTTTCAACAACATCAAGTTTTAGTGGATGAAAGATAACACCTCAATGAGGAAAGAAAGTTGTAGGCTCAAGGAAAAACTTCCAAGTGAGAGAACTTTAAAACATGAAACTTTCACGTTTACCAATGCAACATTTTATTTCTCCAATGCAATGATTAGTGCCTTTAATTATGGGTTAATGGGGTCAAAATAAATATCTAGATCTATTACTTCATTGGGGGTATAAGTCCTCTTATTCCCCAAGGAAAGTAACCTTAGCTAGGGTTTAAGACTAAGGGGTGTATGCCCTTATACTTCCTTAGCAAACCCTTGAAAACAAGAATTCTATGCTTACAATTATGATGGAGCTAAAATAGGGGTGTATGCACTTATACTCCCTACCTAGCCTTATAAAAATCAACCTTCAGCTTGAATTACAAATGATAGCAACAAGTAAAAGTCCTTATCGATCCAATAGCAACAAGATAAACCATATGATGCCAAGATAAACCACCACAATAGAAAAATAATGACCTCCAAGAGCTAGTGCATAATCATCATCAACTCCACAACCAAAGGGACACCATATCATAGCAAAAGATAGAAAAAACCCTCAAGGGTAGCGAAAATTTCAGTCCTTTACTTCTCACAATGGGAGAGTTATGATTTAAAATGAGATCTTATGATCTCTATTTATACAAAATGTCATTCACCTAGTTTTTCCACATTAGAAAGGGTAAAACATAAGATAAGGGATCCAAAAACCTTATATTACCCCTTGTAACAAAATAATATTAAACAATTTACTTAAAATTTACTTTTACACAAAAGAAAACCCTAAAGTAAGATGACGTCCTCCCTTTAGGGGACGTTTTGACGCTAGGAGCAAGTCGTTGGAGTTGGACATGAATAGTTAGGCATCCAAAGGCCACATGTCACTCATCTATGTCATGATCTCCTCATGGTCAATGTATTCTTCTCCTCAAAACATCCATGTGTCAATGAATAACATCTTCATGACCAAAGCTTATCCCTTCTAGGTGACGTCAATCTTCTAAAAGTGACGGTTTTCCTCTCCTAGGAAAAATGTTTGGCATGTAAGGGCTAGGTCACGTCATCCATGATGTCTTTTGGGCCTCCAAAGGTATGTCTCTCTCATCCAGCATGAGGGCCCTTGTCATCCAACCTATGGGCTTAAAGCCCCATGAAAGCCCAAGCTAGGATTGTTCCTCCAAAACTGTCTAGCAACTAGGTCCTTCAAAGACAAATAAGCACGCCCTCCAAGGATCTCAATTCATAATATCATGGTGAGTAAATAAAATCAATAAATGAGTCACCTAATCATGTGCATCAAATATTACCCAGTCAAACAAGTAAGTGCTCAAAGACATTATGAAATTTTCCAAGCTTGGATGTGGGAGGGTTGATGAGGTGTCCTATTGGGTGGATCGTTCCCTAGGTCAAGGAGTGTCTCCCAAGTGATCCCTCTCTAATCAATGTGAAATAGATGAAGTGGTTAAGGATCAAGGCTCAATAGGCATGGGGTTCATGATATACAAGGGGTTGTAGTGTCTCATTCATGGGTGCCTTTGTAGAGGGTGTGTGGCACCTTCGTTTGCAATGCAATTTTTCCAAGCCCATCCTCTTTCCATCCTTTGTTTCTTTCATTTTTTAAGGAAAAGGTTGAATACCATTGTCCTAGCGTGGTGTCCAGATAATGACAACACTCACAATTACCTTGCGTAAATGAGAAGGTTGGCTCATGATGAGACCCCCTTTCTCTCAATTCTGTAACTAAGAGCCACTACCCTGGATTAGTGGAAAAATGATGGTAATGTCATACCAATAGATACCCATGATCATGATATTTCAGTTCGTGATGAGACCTCCCATTCTCCAACTAACCCCCTAATCATTCACTATCATTTATTCTTGTAGGTCCCCCATTTTCTTACATAAAATCATTTCGTTGTTTTCTAGGGGGATCCATGGGTGAAGCATATGGAAGGTCTATATATAGGATTTTATATTTTTATCCAACAACAATCCCTCTGGGTATTCAACCCCTTCTTCCCATGGAAAGAGGGAAACTCCTTCTTGGGTCAATACACCCTAAAATACCAAGAGACAAGGAAATGGGGGTTTTAGGTGATGGAAAGTGGTAAGTATGGTTGGGAACGATACAATGGCTCTTCAAGGAAGTTCCTAGTAGCAAATCCATTCCCGAGGAAGACCACTTACTAGGGCACAATGTCAACCACCAAGGTGAAATGGGTAAAAAGGCATAATTTCCAAGCATATGTCATGAAATATAAAGCAGTCTAGGATACATCATACTCAAAATGCCTCAAATATTGAAATGATACCCACCATAATACCTGACTTGTACCTCATGGAGCAAGTCTCAGTGCCTCTCATAAGCCAACTGGTTTGGTAGATTCTATCTAAAATTCCTGACCTCTGTGGTGGTGAGAAGGGTCTCCATCTATGCAAGTGGATATTTCTAGTCATGTATTCTCTCAACACTCCATATATGCAACATGAGGGCCTCGAGACATGATCTCCTTAGTTATCCCACAAAATGGGGATAAAATTTGGCTCCTAGTTGGGGACATGTGCTCCTCGTAGAGTGCATGAGAACCATGGCATATTCTGGTAGACCTGTGCCTTCCAAAACTCAAACAAAAAAATCAGAGCATCTAGGGTGGTGTTATAACCCTTCATCCATAAAAATCCAATAAAAACTAATCTAGAAAAGAAAATTTTAACATTTTTTCAAAAGTTTATAAACTAAGTATGAAATCAATATGCAAATAGAGAAAAATGAAAATGAAATGCATCTAAACTAATATGAGAAATCAAGATGAAAATGCAAGAAATCAAAATGACTTACCTACTTACTTGGGGCCTCTCGGACATGGAGATCAAGTGATAGGTGATGTTAGGTGAAGTCATACAACCAGTGCAACCAATTGATCATCTCGTCAAAGAATCTCCCCTTGTGCTTAATTACATAAAACAACAAGGATAAGTTAAGCACATAATGATCATGAGCATAAATAGATATATAATCAATCATGAAATAAAACTCATGGATATGGGTGGGAGGGAGGAAATATTGCTAGAAAGAATATCCACAACTCTGATCATTCAAGCAATCCTTCCTGAAGCGATAGCCGCAAACCTAATCAATCCATCTCCGAAGAGGGATACCATATGTAGACAACGACTCATATTCATATTCACTTAGAAAATGATTGTTTCCTGAAGGCTGACAGAGGATAAGAGATCCCAAGAAAACCTGTTGATTTTCCAAACAAGGGGAAATGGGGTAAGGCACAACCTCATGTCTAGAGAAAAATTCCTCCCTCGTATTTAGGAAACATCGTTTCTTTGTCTGAAATCCCTACCAAAAGTATCAATATGAAAGTACTTTCATTTGGTAGTGTGGACCTTAGAGTTCCCCAGGATGGTCATGACCCAATGTCTATTAAAATATGAGCACAACAGATGAAAATCCTCATAGAACAAATTTGCATCCATAAAAGGGTATATATCAAAGGATGATCGAAGATCAACTTGAGTATGCTGTGATAAGTCATCCTCGAAGGGGCAGAACAAATTTGTAACCATATCATCACTAGGATGGCAAATATCTAAATCACACATGTATGAAGACCACTCCTTTGAAGATGACACTTCAACCCCCTCTATCTAAGAGCTACCCTCAATGTCATAAATGGGGTCTCTATAAAAAATGAGATGACCAAGATCCCATTTGTGTCTTCCAGTCTATATGAAAGTGTCTATAGGATCATCAACCATATATAAAGTTTCTTTCATAATACCATCATCATAAATGATCATCTCTTTGTCTTTGTGTGCAGGAGGAGTAGAGGGATGGACGTATTCAACATGCTCCTCAAATTCATCACTAAGTATAGTTGATTCTTCAAATTCATGAACAGGAGGAGAGAACGACTGGACAACCTCAACTACATTAGGAAGGAGAAAATATAATGATGCCTCAACATGTTGTGCTTCATCATGATTCTTTTTTCTCTTCATGGATATGTTCTTCCATTGCCTCTTCATCACATGAGGATTTATTCTTAATGCAGAGTGCTTCATGTGAATTTTTTCAAAAAGATATGTCACGTCCATGGGATCCTCTAATACTTATTCATCAAGATATTCTTCAATCTTTTCTTCATTATCATCTATATAAAAGAAAACATATTTGATATCTTGGAAAGTATCTTGCAAATTTTGGGTAGCTGGCCGATAGTGCTTGAGAAATTATTCAATGAGATTGGTAGAAGAAGGGATGCTCTTTGGGTTACATGAGCATGCAAGAAAATTTCTTTGAATTGATTCTATTGAAGATACAAAAATATTCATTAGAACATCCTCATGTAGCACATCTTCATGTAGCATAGCTAGGATTGAAGCATACTTCATATAATTGACGACATGGGTGACTGCTAGAGCTGGATCACCATTGAATTTAGGGAAACTTTCCCTCTAGTCTGGGGAGAAATGATATGGATACCCAGGGATATCCTGAACAAAAAAAGAGGGATAAACCTTATGGAATTCACATGGTGAGTCCCATGAGGCCATGGTTCCATTACTTAGGGTAATACCTTAGTGGATTCGCTAGATGAACTCAAGGCTCATCAAAGGATGGAAGGGATACAGTATGTTTTTGGAAGGTGGAGTCATCAGATGAAATTCAAGAAGAGATCATCAAGAAAGGTGGAAAGGGAACTTCCCTTGGGTGAAGTCACCAGAAAATCTATGGAATATTCTTTGATATAGCTTTCCAAACTGTCATTAGGGTTTGGAAGAGGATTCAAAATCCTCCCTGACAATGATGCCAAAATGTTATAACACAAGTTGTAGGTTGGGAAAATCCTAACCCAACCACCAAATGGTGACAACTTAGAGAATACCTACCCATTGTCACCTTAGGCAGGTGTTCCCGTCACTTTAGAGGTGAGGTAGTCACCTCAAGGGGCGAATCTCAGTGACCCTAGGGGGGGAATGAGATAGAAAATGATATGTATGGATGGAAGTCCCTAAAGGTCAAGTTTCTATATGGAAAAGGGAACTTAGATATGAGTCTATAGGTTTGCTTAAGGTTGCCAATGTTTTGAGTAACCTGTCGAGTGTGAATACATGCCTGAGACACATACAAAACCAAGTATATGATATAATATGTTAGTTGGACAAGAAATTTAAGATTTTTGTCCCTAATTGCAGGAAAATTCAATGATATATATCAGCATATAGAAGATAATAAGTGCTAAAAGTATAATTGAAAAATCAAGAGACAAGCTAATGAAAAATGGCTTAACTAAACAATGATGAAGCAATACTTAAGCACAAAAGCAAGGTTGAATAAAAAAACGCTTACTGCAATGATATTTACCAGCCTTATGGACGTAGCAAACCAATATTTATAACATAAAAAATCAACCAATGAAAATCACTTCTAACTAGTTCAAAAAGTGCATTAGGGTTAGTATTTTGTTAGGGAAAAATTATAGCCAATTTCTAGGGTTAGTTTAAGAGTTAGCTAGGGTTAAAGGGTTAGATTTATGCAACCCTAATGGATGTAGGATAGTTTTGTAGAAACAAAAATTTTTAATGGATGAAAGAGGACTCCTTAATGAGACAAGAAAGCTTAAGGCTCAAGGAACAACTTCCAAGTGAGAGAACTTTAAAACTTGAAACTTTCATGTTTACCAATGCAACGTTTTATTTATCCAATACAACGATTAGTGCCTTTAATTATGGGTTAATGGGGTCAAAAGAAAGATCTAGAGATACTACCTCCTTGGTGGTATAAATCCTCTTATTCCCCAAGGCAAGTAACCTTAGATAGGGTTTAAGACTAAAGGGTGTATGCCCTTATACTTCCTTAGAAAACCCTTGCAAACAAGAATTCTATGCTTAAAATTATGATGGAGCTAAAATAGGGGTGTATGCACTTATACTTGCTACCTGGCCTTAGAAAAATCGACCTTGGGCTTGGATTACAAATGATAGCAACAAGTAAAAATCCTTACTAATCCAATAACAACAAGATAAACCATAAGATGGCAAGATAAAACACCACAATAGAAAAATAGTGACCTCCAAGAGTTAGCACATCATCATCATGAAGTCCACAACCAAAGAGACACCATATCATTGCACAAGATAGAAAAAAACCTCAAGGGTAGAAATTTTTTTAGTCTTCTACTTCTCACAATGGGAGAGTTATGATTTAAGATGAGATCTTAGGATCTCTATTTATACAAAATGTAATTCACATAGTTTTTCCACATTATCAAGGATAAAACATAATATAAATGGTCCACAGCCCTTATCTTACCCCTTGTAACAAAATAACATTAAACAATTCACTTAAAATTGACTTTTACACAAAAGAAAACCCTAAAGTAAGATGGCATCCTCTCTTTAGGGGGCGTCTTGACACTAGGAGCAAGTCGTTGGAGTTGGAGATGCATAGTTAGGCCTCCAAATTCCAAATGTCACTATTATAGGCCATCTCCTCATGGTCAAGGTCTTCTCCTCCTCAAAATGTCCATGTGTCAATGAACAACATCTTCACCACCAAACCATAACCCTTCTAGGTGACGTCAAGCTTCTAAAAGTGACATTTCTCCTCTCCTAGGAAAAACGTTTGGCATGCAAGGGATAAGTCACGTCATCCATGATGTATTCTAGGCCTCTAAAGGTATGTATCTCTCATCCATCATGCAGGCCCTTGGAATCCAACTTGTGGGCTTCAAGCCCCATGGAAGCCCAATCTAGGATTGTTCCTCCAAAACTGTCCAACAACTAGGTCCTGCAAAGACAAATAAGCACACCCTCCAAGGATATCAAGTCATAATATCATGGTGAGTAAATAAAATCAATAAATGAGTCACCTAAGCGTGTGCATCAAATATTACCCAACCAAACAAGTAAGTTGTCAAAGACATTATACAACTTTCCAAGCTTGGATGTGGGAGGGTTGACGAGGTGTCCTATTGGGTAGATCGTTCCTTAGGTCAATGAGTGTTTCCCAAGTGATCCCTATCTAAGCAATGTAAAATAGATTAAGTGGTTAAGGAGAAAGACTCACTGGGCATGGGGTTCATGACATACAAGGGGTTGTAGTGTCTCTTCCATGGGTGCCTTTATAGAGGGGTGTGGCACCTTCGTTTTCAATGCACTTTTTCCAAGCCCATCCTCTTGCCATGATTTGTTTCTTTCATGTTTTAAGGAACAAGTTGAAGGCCATTGTCTTGGTGTGGTGTCCAGATAAATACAGTTTCACTCACAAATACCTTGTGGAAATGAGAAGGATGGCTTGTGATGAGACCCCCTTTCTCTCAGTTGCATAACTTAGAGACACTACCCTAGCTTGGTGTCAAAATGATGTTAATGTTGTACTGCTATATACCCATCATCATGATAGGAAGTCTTTTGATGATACCTCCTATCCTCCAACTAACCCCTTAAGCATTCACTATCATTTATTCTTGTAGGTCCCCCTTTTCTTACAGAAAAGTGTTTCATTGCTTTCTCAGCGGATCCCTGGGCGAAGCATATGGAAGGTCTATATATAGGCTTTTATATTTTTAGCCAACAAAAATCCCTCTGGGCCTTCAGCCCCTTCTTCCCATGGAATGAGTGACAACCCCTTCTTGGGTCAATACACCCTAAAATCCCAAGAGACGAGGAAATGGAGGTTTTGTTAGCCTCATAATCCTAAAGTTCTATAGTCTAAGTATTTTCTAGTTTAAATGTTTTTAGAAATTAGTTTATTCTAGTTTGTTAGAATAAGGACACCTAGCTTATATGTAAAGGACACCTATCATACTCATGTGATTATGTGATTGGTTTTTCTCCTAGATCTTAGTTTAGAGTTGAGCTATATAAACTAGCTCTTTCTTCAAGTGAGGTTAAGTAGATTTTGAGTTCTCACTTATATTTCCTTATTAATAAAATTACATGTCTGAGGACATTTTGTCAACATGGTATCAAAGCCTTGGTGAAATGGTGATGGAAGGATTGGTGATGGATTGAGGAAGCAAGGAAGTCTCCACAACATCATCCAAGATCTCTTCAAATTCAAGGTACTGAGGTATTTTTTTTATTAATTCAATTAGAAAAAAGTTATTTTAATTAAATCAGTTTGTGTTTTGAAAATTTTGATAAGACAAATCATCTTTTTCATCAGTTAAAATTTTTGTATCAAATATATTCTCCTTTTGTTTTCATTAGAGATTATTTTACGAAAATATCTACTTTGTTTAACAAGTAGATCCACTTTAATCCAAGAAGAGGGCACATTTTTTGTACAAATTGCTTCAGATCTGTGTAAATATGGAAATTTCTTGTTAAAGAGAGTGATAAATCTTGATAAATCCCAATCTGCATGCCTCAGATTTTTATAAATTGCTTCAAATCTGTATAAATATGGCAATTTGTGAAGAGCTATAATTGCTTCAAATCTATTTATAAATATGACAATTTGAAATTTAAAGCTATAGATTTTGATTTTTTTGAATATCTTGCCATCCTTTTCTATTTAAAATCTGCAAAGCATCGAAATTCCAACAACAATGGTTGAATTCCTATGATCGGATCCACGTTATATATTCCTAGATCAGGTTTGGTTTGAGAAACTCCACCAGTTGCAGTAAAATTGATCTAAAATTCCGAGTGAAGAAATCAATTATGTGTTTGCATCCACACAATAAATTGAACCTGAAAAGGTATGCAAAATCCTTTGATTGCGCCCTTGATAATTTTTCTCTACAAAATTGGTTGTTCTCCACATAGCGTTCAACAAATGCCATAAAAATTGTGCCTCCTCATTTCAAATTGGATGCATATCTCCACCGTGGAAAGAAACAACATTGTTTAAATGGTGAATCCATGTAATTTTTTTGTTTATTTAGAAAAATAAAACTCCATGTGTTCTCCATTCAGATTGAAAAACAAAATAGAAATAAAATGCAGAATAAGCACTTGGTGATACTTGTACTCTATGTTGATGACTTAATCATAACAGGAAATAATGAAGCTCACATCAAATGGGTTAAGGAAGAACTTAAAGCAGGGTTCAAAATGATAGATTTAGGGTCACTTCATTATTATATTGGAGTTGAAGTATCTCAACATCCTAATCAAATATTCCTTAGTCAAACTAAGTATGCCACTGAATTGTTGAAGAAATTTGGTATGGAATATTGTAAACCTTCTCTTACTCCCATGGAGCAGAAACTAAAAATTTCAAAATTTGAAGGGGGGAATTGGTAAACAATACAAGGTACATGCAATTGATTGGAAGTCTCATTTATTTGACACATCATTAAAAAGTGGCAGTTAAAAAAAAAAAACTCAGATTGCCTTTGTCTTTCGCTCAACATCGATACATAGCACACATCACTTTGGTCGTCAGCTAACATTTATATGTGGAAGCGAATAAAAATCTCTTGATCATCGTCATTAGCATTGGTATGTAACATGAAACATTTACATACAGTGGAAGACACTTCATGGACATGAGTTCTTTCAATCATAACCTACTTTATGCAAAAATTTCATAAGGCTATTTTTTTATATTTTAAAAGTGACACATTATGATTTATAGCATATAAGAGAAATTCATGCATAATTTGGTGGAGTCACTCTTTGAAACCTTCTTTTTGGGGAGGAATATATGTTATAAAGAATATTTTATTAACATTTTCTCTGATATATGCCCCACCCCCACCCTCATATATGAGGGTGGGGTGGGGCATATATTAGAGAAAATGTAAATATGAAGGTGGGGATGGGGCATATATTAGAGAAAATATTCTTTATAACATATATTCCTCCCAAAAAAGAAGGTTTCAAAGAGTGACTCCACCAAATTATGCACGAATTTGTCTTATATGCTATAAATCATAATGTGTCACTTTTAAAATAGGAAAAAAATTTGGAGTGATAAGTGGATTTTACAATAAAATAATGTTTGTAAAGAGGGAGGACCTTTGTAATAAGGATTTGGTTTACCATTTTTGAAGAGACATTGGAGACTTCATTAGTTCCAGGGGCAATTTTGTATGAAAATGATTTGAGTGGTAAACTTCAAATTTTACTTCATGTTATTGAAGACTTTAACACTTTAAAGAGGGGCATATCTTCTATTTGTAAAGATTAGAAGTGTTGTAAAAGGGTCAAATTTTGGAAGTTTTGAATGTAACCCGGAAGTTCAGAAGTTGAGAAGAGTCTAGTGAAATACTCTCTCAAAATCCTTTTTCAATGAGACTTTTAAAGGGTCAAGGTCGAGCCCTTAAAAGTGCTCTTTTTTGTTTGGATTGTGTATTGTTTCTTTCTCGTGCCTTCTCTCTCTCTTTCATGGTGTTTTGAAGCTTATTCAGTGTGGTGGTGTGATCATTAACTTGCAATTTTTTAATAAGGAAATCTATCATCATGTCTAAATTAATCATTCTATTCATTGAATCAGATAAGTTAGATGGAGCCAAGAATTACAAATCTTGGAGTCAGCACATGAAAAACACTTTGATTTATAATGAATTATTGTGTGATATTTTTTATGGTGACACTGCTCCAACTAAGCCAACCGACGCTACTTTTTTTTATCAAAATGGAAATTAAAAGATGAAAAAGCACTTGCTTTACTGCTCTCTTCTATAACTGAACACATGTTTGTACATATTGAGAATTTCAAAGATGCATGGTCTACTTGGAATCAATTCAAGAAATTTTTTTATACTCTCGTTTCATCTCAAAGAGTTGATATACAAATGAAATTGCTTAAACAAAGATTAGATGATGATGGTGATGTATTAGAATACATTTCAAGGATAAATAACATTCATCAAGAAATCATCAAGGGCGGTTTTCCTAAACTTGAGGATGGTTTTTTGTTCTCCATTGCGATAAATGGCTTGCCTCAATATTATAAGCATTTTCTTGAGACTTTGCAAATAACTGATTAGTTATCAACTGTGACCTTTGATTCTCTTAGTGAATTATTGGCTCAACATAGTAAATCACTTAGAAAACAAAAACAATCAAGAGACAACCTTCTTTTCACGAAAGCCAAAATTTTTAAAGGAAAAGGTAAACAAAATTTTGGAAATTTTTAGAATCAGTCTTCTAATCAAGGCCATGGCAGAGGTCGTGGTCAAGGTAGAGGTCATAGCAATTTTAATAAACAAAATTTTCAAAGTATTCCTCCCAATAATAGTGCATAGTAAGGAAGAGTCGGGAATTTCAGTCAAGTGAGATGTAAAATATGTTTAAGAATGGGACATTATGCATCAAATTGTCTAACAAGCAATGATCAATTGCAAAAGTTTAAGCATACATCAAATTCAAATTCTCAACCATCAACTCAATATGCAGAGGGTCAAGATTACCAAGATTATCAATATGAATATGTTTTTACAACAGTTCAACAGGTGGATTCTGTAGCATCAACTATTTCTCACAATCATATGAGATATTCATTTGAAAATGATTGGATATTGGACACGAGCTACTCAACATATGACTTATCATAGAAATTATTTTTGGAATTATCAAGATGTCCAGCTAAATCCCATATATTTGGATGATGATACAACTCATATACCTCAAGGAAAAGGTTCATTGAAAGTCTTTCTTCCTAAAATTGGTGAAAAATGGATTTCAAATGTTTGGTATGTACCAAGTTTTAAGAAAAAATTGTTATCCTTAGTCACAATTTGACAAGCTAGACATCAAATCGTCATGCAAGATGGTTTGTTCAAGATTAACTTAGAGAAGGACAACCTGAAAAAAATAATGACAGGATATGAATATGGGAAATTACTAAGAATGAAGGGAAAAATTATCCCTAGGAAGCATGATTTTGCAGCAGTAGTCAATTTTGAAATGTCTTCATTCAGATTATGTCATTTTTTATTTGAACATTTAAACTTTGATAGTCTCTTGAAACTCAAGTCCCAAGATTTGGTAAAGGTGTTGTAGGAAAATTCCCCTGCGGATAGGTGAATGTCCTCTTGGATCTTAGACCCCTATGAACAAGAGAAAAAAACACTAACATTGAACACTGATATTCCTTTAAATGTAGCTAAACTATTCAAAGGAAAAAGAGGAATAAAGAATGATGAACCTTTTTTGAAGTTTGTCCTTGCTTGGTCTAGGCTGAACTTGATCCTCAATCCCTTTCATGAGTTCTACAATTCAATAGACAACAGAGACAAGACATGCTTCCTATCCTACCAAGATTAGTTTGAACTAGATTTATCAAGAAGAGACAATCCTATGTAAATGTACACAAACTTGAAGGAAACAAACCAAGCATATATATTAATGAGAACATAACAAGGTACTTACAATCTGTAGATGCAGATGCAATAGCCTCACCAAGTCCTCCTTTTCCAACCCCTTGCTCAAAATATCCACGATCAAAATGAAAATACTTTTCACCGATATTCTCCTCCTCTTTCACCATGAGAATGCCTCCTTATGTAGGATTTGAGAGGCTCAACCATCTCAACTATTTTTGGAATAAGTTGAGGATATGACTCCATTAGTTGTGATATTTCCCTTAGATCCATCCTATAACTTGGATTCGATCCAAACTATCTCGGATGATTTCTAGTTGTCCTCAGAGATAAGGGGGATTCCTCCCCAAGTTTCCCTCAATATATAGACACTCCGTTGCTGGCCACAGAGCGCTACGATTCTCCTTGATAAGTAGACAAGGAATGCTAGTGCTCCCTGCATGTGAGCAGGGAAGCGCTGATCTCCAAAAATTTGTTTAAGATGATATTTATTCAAGGAAAAATGTTTGTAAGCTTTGCCAAATGAAATGTTTTCCTCTTCTAACAAGTCTTAGAGGGTGTACCAATCGTTCTTATGATTTCATTTGCAATGCGACACATGTGATATGAAAATATGATGTTTGTGACACTTGCAACAAAAGTGTGACACTTGCGACACTT